>JAPDSC010075623.1:180512-207003 GCA_026290005.1 Latrodectus geometricus | reverse complement strand
TATATATATATATATATATATATATATATATATATATATATATATATTATATATTAAATAAGATGTATTTAGAAGATCAAGATAAAACAAAGAAACTATTTAATTTAATATCAATAAGATAAAATCAATAAAAACAATGTAATATAATATTAATTTAAATATAAATAAGGAAAAGGCATAGGGACCACGTCTTCATCAGGAGGGCGATGGTCAACTATGCAAATAAGACACCCTTTTCTGACTAACACAAAAGACAAAGGTCTAAAAATATTCGTGCTATTCCCCCGAAGAGTGTCTCTATAAAAAGAAAATACAACTGTATCAAAATTGAAATAAATGGAATCAAAAGTAATTTATTGAAAAATAAGAAAAGCAATACAATGAATAATAGGTGAAGAGAATAACTACACTACTGGCCATTAAAATTGCTACACCAAGAAGGCGACATGCTACAGACGTGAAATTTATACGAAAGGAAGAAGCAATGATATGCAAATGCTGTGATATGCAAATGATTAGCTTTTCAGCGCATTCAGACAAAGCAGGCGCCAGTAGCGACACCTACATTGTGTTTAAATGAGGAAACTGTTCAACCGGTTCCTCATACGCAAATTGCATTTGAAGCCTGGTGAAAACTTGTTGTGATGCCTCGTGTAAGAAGGAGAAATGCGTACCAGCACGTTTCAGACTTTGATAAAAGTCGAATTGTAGCGTACCGAGATTGCGGTTTATCTTATCGCAGTATTGTTGCTCGCGTCGGTCGAGATCCAATGACTGTTAGCAGAATATGGAATCGATGGGTTCAGGACGGTAATACGGAACGCCATGCGGGATCTCAACGGCCACCTATCACTAGCAGCCGAGAAGGCAGGCATATTATCCGCATGGCCGTAATGGATCGTGCAACCACGTCACGAGCCGTGAGTCAAGAAACGGGGTCGTTTGGAAGACAACAAGTGTCTGCACGAACAGTTTGACGACGTTTGCAGCAGCATCGACTCTCAGCTCGGAGACCATGGCTGCGGCTTCCCTTGACGCTGTGTCATAGACAAGAGCGCCTTCAATGGTGTGATCAACGATGAACCTGGGTGCACGAATCGCGAGACGTCATCTTTTCAGATGAATCCAGGTTCTGTGTACAGCATCATGATAGTCGCTTCCGTGTTTGGCGGCATCGTGGTGAACGCACACTGGCAGCGTGCATTCGTCATCGTCATACTGGCCCATCACCTGGCGTGATGGTATGGGGTGCCATTGGATACACGTCTCGGTCACCTCTTGTTCGCATTGACGGTGCTTTGAAGAGTGCACGTTACATTTCTGGTGTGTTACGACCCGTGGCTCTACTCTTTATTCGAGCCCTGCGAAACCCTACGTTTCAGTAGGATAATGCCCGACCGCATGTTGCCGATATTGTATGGACCTTCCTTGATATGGATCATGTTCGGCTGTTGCCCTGGCCATCACGTTCTCCAGATCTTTCACCAATAGAAAACGTCTGGTCAATGGTTGCCGAGCGACTGGCTCGTCACCAAACGCCAGTCACTATGATTGATGAACTGTGGCATCGTGTTGAAGCTGTATGGGCATTTGTACCTGTACATGCAATCCAATCTCTGTTTGACTCAATGCCCATGCGTATAACTGCTGTTATTACTGCCAGAGGTGGTTGTTCTGGGTACTGATTTCTCAGGATCTATCCAGGCAAATTTTTTGAAAGTTTAATCACTTGTTATTTCTAGTATAATATATTTGTCAAATAAATATCATTTTATTATCTGCATTTCTTCCTGGTGTAGCAATTTTAATGACCAGTAGAGTGTATATATATATATATAGATAGATGGAAGAAAACACATATTGTTCGTAATATATAAGTAATCTGTCGGAACTATAAGATCTGAAATAGCTGTAAAAATGTCACACCTCATCAACGACACACGATATCTGAAGCTAACGCTTTTCGTAAAATAAGATCTGTAGCAGACGGTGGCTCAGTTAATAGTCGAATGTAATGTGGATCAAATTAGAAGTGTTTCTAAGCACACGAGTCTATTTGTATTTTCACAAGCATACTTCCCTGTACATAGTCAAAGTGGGATTTACAGTCAGATTCAAACAGTCGGGTGGGAGTATACCTAATTTAGAAGCAGGGACCTAACAGAAAGTACCCCAATATTGCAACTGAGCCTTCAAAAATATCTTTTCAATAGGAGAGCATTGCTATCACAACTTATTTGATGTGCTTTGTTGCCTTTGATAAACATGATTGATCTTTAATTAAGTTGGGATTCGAAGCCAATAATTTCTCGTAATTAAAATTACCTAACCAAGTATGCCAACATGGCCTCTCTGGGATACTTGTTTCTATTTATCGCTGATCTTATTTATAGAAAGAGCAGCTTTTGAATTCCAGTTTCGTGAATGATACGTGGATATCCAACATTCCGATGTCTACTACTCGTCTCACTGTCATTCATCCACGTGGTATAGATACTGACAAAGACAGACGATGAACCGCGCAGTTTCAGGTCTACTCACTTCAAACCATCACCACATGCAAGTCTGTTAAAATCACTTAGATCTGCATCCTTTTCCATTAAACACTTTCATAATTATGGGAATGATGCAACCCATTTTTTGGAATAAATTATGTATCGTTTCTATTAGATCACGTGTCTCCAATAGCATTTAAGGGGAAGCTCAATATTTAACTGTGAAGGTGGTCTTATTGTGGTTCTTCAGTATAGGTCAATGTACTTCATTACTTTGTGGAGTTTTTAATGCATTGCAATTAAAGAATTTTTATAATATACACAGAAAATTTTTGAAACATACAACAATAATAAGATTTACTCATTTTTGTACTTTTTTATGCTTAAATTTTAATTATTATCTATTATCCCACAAATGTTTGGTATTTTGCAATGATTCACTCTTTTTCAAAAAAAAAAAGTTGAAATGGTACGCAATACTTTATTTCTATATTAATTTTTGATTAGTTAATTCAAATTATTTTTCCATCTTTTTCACTTTAAATATTTTTTAAAAATCAAGTATTTTACACCAATTGTAACATATGGATGAGTCTATTTTAAGACTATTATAATGTAATTGTAATTTATGAATATATATTATATACATAAATGTGGTTTTATTCATTTTTTTTAATACTTACATTATGCATTTTTAGACGTAGGACTTCAAAAGTAAATACGTTATTAAAAGTCACCAGATATATTTTTCCAAGTTTTGAATGCATTATCAATTGTAGAATCTCATTTATGCCAGAGTGATAGTATCGCGATAATAGAAAGCGCTTTTATGTCCATTGTAACCTTGTAAGTTATCTTGTGTTATTTTTGTGTTTCATTATAGCTGAATAAGTAATTGGGAAAATCCTATCACATTTTTAGCAATCAAAAAATTATCGGTAATTTAAGCAGTCGAATCGATTTTCTTTGTGTAACATAAAAATTGTCCGGAGTATGACGCTCAGTTCAATCTAAGTTTCATTTCATAAATAAATACTTTTTCAAAAATAATTTTATAATTTATGGGGAAAATGTTTTACAAATGATATCAGGTAAAGTATGTTGATTGATTAGCTATTCTTTGGTCTGCAGTACGTGAGAGTCAGTACGACCATACATGCAATCTAAAGTAGATTCCAAACCACTACAGAAACAACGCCTGAAGTGGGAATCGTATCTACGAACATTTGACTTAAAAGACAGAATGATAATCATTCAACTCTGACTGCTCTATTCTATAAACTAAAGTTCTATCAGGATTTTTTTTTAAATCTAAATATGAAACTACTTTTCATTACACAATTTTGAGATAATTATGTTATTATATAACTTTATATACTATTGACTTTTAAATGGTCAATTTTAATTCATTCATGAAAGAATAAATTCTTTTTCTTTTATGCTATTTTTGCCAAGCTGTTACTTGAATGATTGCCTTCTGACTTTCTTTTATAAGCTTTTGGGTTTGATTCCTACCTTAGCAAGGTTGCTTTCGAATTTGCTCGAAATTTTCCATAAACTATAAGTCTCAATCAATTTAACTCAATCTACAAAAATGATAATTTGGGCTATTTGTGACTAGAAGTTAACAAATCAATCCATGGGATTTATTTTAGGTTTTGGATCTAGGCATGCATTTACACCTATGTACATTCAAATGAATTTTATCACAAGAATTGATTTACACGGTAGTTCTCACAAATCGCCCTTATATCTCGGAGCTTTTGGCTTAATCACAATATGGGGATTTAAAATGCGTCATAAAATTTATCCAGAGACAATGGTACTGCATTTTAAATCATATTATGTAATAAGGCCAATGTTTGAATTCACATTAATTCCTTAAAGCTTACATACTGTGTCAATGATAGGATATTTTATGATTAATTTTTTATCAAGATCTTCTAGAGAGTCAAACTTCTAATTTTGGAAAAATAACTCTCATCAACTCTAAAAATTATTACATAAATTGATTGTAAGTGTAAATTTCTTTACCTTCAGTTTAAAAAATTAAATTATCTTTTGTATCTTCTTTTTTTTTTTTTTTTTACCCTCAAATTTTTAAATTATCAGCTTTAAAATACTTTTACGCGTAAAAAAGACCGTTGAAAAAGTAAAACAAATATTTTTATGTAATACCACAATTTGAAGAATTTAAAATATTTATATAAATTAATGCATTGGGCATTTAAAATAAATAAATTTCATGGCAATTCTATGGAAATTTATAATGGTCATAAGCACCAAACTCCAAACTGTTTTCCATTAAAATGCAGTAATTAATATTACAATAACTACTATTACTAATTACAGTAACTAAGCTTTAGTTAAACATAATTTGAATTTATTTTCTATTTTAAGAGACGGGTTTTTAAAAATGTTTATAACATGTTTATTTAATTTCCCAAACGGTTATCTACCTTTAATTTAAATTATTGGAAAAGTAGAAATCCGTACACGAATGAAGAGAGAACTCTTTTTATTGTGAAAGAAAATTTCCAACATAATTATAAATGTTGCCCAGTTAGTTGTTTCATACTTCATAATTGAGAATATAAAAAATGGGCTATTATTCAGTTTTTTCTAAAACACTTATTCAGCTTTCAGTTTTTTCCAATGCAGTTTTCTTAGTTGATTCCCTTCTTTGATTTAGATGAATAATTTTACTTTAAAATTAAAAGATTCTGTGTAAGAAATCTACAAGTGCATTTTTATTATGGCTTGGTAAATAATAAATACTATTTATCCTATTTTCTCTATAATTCCAAGCTACAAACTTTTTGCCTATTATTCACAGATTACACATTTAACATTAATAAAAATTAATTTCCAATCTCATACTCTAATGAATCATCTAAAAACACTTTTTGTAGAGTGAAATAAGCTATATTCACATACACATACCAACATGCACACAAGAATTTTAAATTCTTAAACATATTACCTCGAAGTTTAGCAAAAAGGAATTTTAACATCTACTACGTGGTATTTTAGAAGAAAAAAAATTACACACATTGTAAAAAAGAGCACTTAAAATTTTTATATGCCTTGTTTGTTCAATACACATAAAAATTAAAAGCTGTTTTTTAATGTAGTTTTTTTTTTTCATTAAAAAACAGCAAATTGCATTGTTCTCATAAAATGTCATTTTATATGAGTGTATTACAGCTGATATTCTACTTCCAAAAATAGTAATTTAATTTTTAAAATCACAAAAACTTTTTCAGTCTATTTAATTAACAGATACATTAATAGTTTAAATATTACAGGATTTTTTTTTTTTTGCAGCAAAAAAATTTTATAACAAAAACACCTTTGGCAAAAGTACATTGTATTTTATTATTTATGTATTTTATGGGGTATTCGCTTAAGCATTTTTAAAATTCGATGGATATTATTTCTATAATTCGATAACAAGTCAACCGGAATACTTATTTCTCATAACAAAATTTCTGGTTATAAGTATTTTCAATCGCGATTAAAATTTCTTTAACATAAATATGAAAGATATTTCATTATATATATTAGATTAAAGAATACAATTATTTTACATTAGATAATGAGTAATGATTTCCTTTAGATCTTATTGACCATATATTTTCATTGCATTCTGCTAATGCAAAATTGAAAGTTGCTGCCTACTCCAAAAATAAGAAATTACAGCCTACTGTGCCGAGTTAATAAAATACTGTCTTTTATTTGTAAATTATGTTTACATGTTTTTACAGTGAAGTAGAACTGAAATCATTGACTGACTTCTGTCGAACATTTTCCTCAACAGAAAAAAAAATTATAGGTGATAGAGACAGCAATAGTAGTCCTAAAACAATTAATATTCAAGCAATGTTAATTTTCATATTTAAGGTTTGGAGGCCGGTGTTTGTCAGTTAATATTTCTCAAGCATAAACTGGAATTAATCCGCTGATAAAACTCGAGGACATCTTGCCCTCTGGGACAACAAGGATAACAAAATCAATGACATTCGATTGCCCAACCAAATGTTTGCTACGCAAGATAGAACAATCAATTAATCGAGTCATCTTGGCTTTCGGAGAGAGAAAGAATTTTTACATCTTCATACTTAATTTTAATGAGTACAAAACTTTCCTTCGTATTAAAAACAATGGAGTTCATAATCTGCGTTTATATGACAATGTCTTTTGCCTTATAGATTGATAAAATTGTTTTTCCTAACATTATTTTTCCTGAACACATGCTTAAGAAGAATCCAGAATACATAAAGGCCTAATTTTTATACATAGTAGGTACTTTGAATTATCTAGTTTTCCTGTTATTCATTTTTGGAAATCAATTCTATATAGTGCAATCGCTTTTATTAAACCATCCTTGTATTTTACACGTAAACAATTTTTATAGACTAGAATAAGAATGTAAATAATTTAATGATATTCATTTATATCAAGAAACTTAAGTATCATAGTATTTGGTTAGCACACACAATATATCATTTTGTTATATTAAGAGGATTCGATAACATCTTTATTTATAGATAACGTCGTTAAAATACTAAAGTTTTGAAAACAAGAATTTTTTAATTCGCATTCTAAATAGATAACTTTTGTCATACTAAAATTTTGAACACACGATTTTTAAAATTCAGATACTATATAGATAATGTCTTTAACACATTAAAATTTTGAATACAAGATATTTTTAACTCATGTAAATTAAAGGAATCTATAATTAAAACTAAATTATATTGATATTGAAAGGTGATTTGAGATAATAGAGTTTTCATAAATATATTTTGCTGAAAATTTAACACTTTTCTTTTTTTACTGGTGAAGCTATGTGCGTAAATAAACCACAGTACTTTAAAATGCAGGAAGTAGGATTGGCAGTATTTTCCTACTCTAAGAGGAGATATATTTCCAAGCATGCGTCTGTAATATAAATCTAATAAAAGCAAAAATATAAAGGCTATGGTATTTCGGATTTACTTGCGTATGTGCTCTCTATTGTAACAAGTTTAGACTCGTTTATTTTATTTTACAAAATATTTTCATACAATTTCATTATCTAAGAAAAATGTCCTTTCCCAAGCAATACTAAAACATAACATTACTCTTATTTTAATGAGTTTTTAATACTTTAAGTATTAATGAAATTGCTTGTAATTAGACTATTAAGAATTCTTCATTAATTAATTTTCTAGCTATTTAAGAATTGTAAAAAATATGTTATGAAAATTAATCGCTACGTAAATCATTCTTGTTAATAATTTAATAAATATACATTTATTTAATTGTGTTTTACTGAAAAATGTAAATTATCTGTTTTCAATAAAGCTCCTTTTTTTGGTACAAAACAGATATAAAATCTCTAATAATTTGACGAAAACTTAACATTTCTAACTGATGTAATGACAGACACACTTAAAAAACTGGATACAAATTAATTATGCTTTCATGTTTACAAATGTATACTTGATCAATAACACAATAATAAATAATCGAAACTTCTGTTTTAAAAACATGAATATTTTTGAAATATTTATTTTTTATATTCTTTGTAAATTATGCGACGTTATTCCTTATATATAAAATAATTACATTTAAATGTACAACAACATGAAGATAAATTTCAGAGACAGACAATTCTAAGTTTATAAACAAAGCATGGCATATGAAATTTCAGTAATGAGCAAAACGACAACAACTTTGACATTTAAGCACACACGTCTGAAATTGCTGAAGTCATAAAAATATTAATTATTCTCCTATAGTGGAAATAGGGTCCATTGTATCCCTGTAGTGAAGTACCATTATGCAATGGAACATAAAAAGAGATCATGAGACATATTTATTAAATTCGTATTTCACTCATTTGTTTTTGTGTGAAATACAGTATTATTCGGAATTTTCCACTTACATAAATTTCCATTTATCTAAAAACATGAAAAGCATACTATGGTGTAGGTATATAGTGTTTAGTTCAGTAAAAAAAAAGTGAACATAGTTGATTTTATAACCACTGAAATCTTTCAAATTGGAAATTCTTAAATTTATATCATTTTGTGATGATTCGTTTCAAATATTTTGCTTCACAAAAAAGAGTTTTTTCTTTCTGAAAAAAATTTATAAGTCTTAGTAGATCTTGATTTTATTTCTGATGAGATTTTTTTTACCTCATATAAAAAAATCTCATTGGAAATTTGCATAATATCCAATGAGATAGTATGCTTTTAATAATCAAAAAATGGATTTTTTTTTCAATAAAATATTTATACAGCTTAGTAAATCTTGCTTTTATTTATGAGATTTTTATTTGTACAAATTAGATTTATAAATTAATTATACATTAAGTTTTGTAAATATATATATATATGTATAACTTTGGGCTTATAGATAAAAAATTTGATCTTTTTTTTAACTTTTATCTTTCATTATTATGTGTAATAACTTGTGAAAATGTAATTTCAACAAATTTTCTGTTTATAGTGAAATACACACTAAGATACAGTAAATACCTTCATTAAAGGAGTCTTGGTAATAGCAAATATGTACATTATTATTTTCAATAAAGTGATCAATGGAGTTCTTGTGTCTCTAGGGAATAATTTTCTTTTAAAAACCGTTTATTTAATAAATAAACTAACGATGTAATAGTAAAAAATTAAAATAAAATATTTAATATATAAATAATAGTTTACATAAAATAATCAATAGAAATATATATATATATATATATATATATATATATTTATCTCACTAAATATGATTTAAGATATAACTTTTATGTATAAATTTTAACTTATATATAATGAATATATATATATATATATTTATTCATTTCAATGGAGGAAAATTTTAATTAATTGATATTTTATAAAAAGGAATTTTGATTTTTGCAAAATTTACATGTCTATTTACAAGTCCTCACACTGTAATCAGAGATTGAAACATAATTCATTTAATGTAATTTTCTTATGAAACACTGTAACGTTTACATGAACAAAAGTTACTTTTAGCACTGCGGTGTTTCTACTAGTGGAACGTCTATGTCTACTTCATTATGTATCAGGAACCTTCTTCAATAGTTTACAAAATAGAAAGGAAGTGTGTAGATTTTTTAAAAAAAATCCGCAGTTATATCAGGAATAATTATTTATCAGCTGAAATTATATACTCGGTGAAAAGAAAAAAATATGCATGCAATGCCTTAGCAAAAAGAACCTTTAAATGTCAACTGTTTAAATTCTAATTTAGGGTATACTTCCAATATTTTTTCATTTAAAATATAGTTGAATAAGTTATCATTTTATGCAATTATTTTCTTTTTCATGCCATATATCGTAAAACGTGAGTCAAGATTTCCTACTCTGTAACTTACTTGTTCATGGTGATATTACATGAAATCTAATTTATGTATAAATCTAATTTATGTAGTAAGTATCCAATAATTAAGCATTTCTGAATAATTTTAAATTTTGTAAAGCCTTTTCTTTAATGCGATGCAGCTTTTATCTTGAAAAAATTTATGTATTCATAAAAAATAATAACATGTATAATATACAATGAACATTTAAAAAAAGACCAAAACTTTTATATTATATTTATGAAACTTTTAGAAACAGCCTTGTTTAAATCTTTCAAAGGGAAAATCCTCTTATACTAATATTACTATCCTCTTATAGTAATATAGGGGGTAAAAATTACCTGCAGTATTTTTATTTTTAAAGAATTTAGAATTTTTTTCAAAAACTTTAATTCTATTTTAAGACACTTATTGAATCAAGGAGCTGAAACAAAGAATAACTAATTCCCATCATTAAAAACAGTGCAATATTATTTACAGAGCCCTATATTTAATTAAATTCATTATACCTTTCATTATTTATACCTTATTGTTTTGTTAAACTATTGAAAAAAAACTGCAAAATAATGCAATAAAAATAAAATTCTATATAAAAGTAATAAGTATCCATTACTTCCCGTGTTTAAGAAAATAAAAATCACTTTATTAAGAGATTAATATTTTTAACTTATTCTCAAGAGATTTTCCAAGTAATGAAAATGTCCGGAAATTCGGAATATGCTTTGAACTCTGTTTAGAAAAGTTTAACTAAGCAACTTGTAAAACAGTAAGAGCGATCAATAAATCTTGCAAGGCACGTGGAGCATTTGATATATCGGTCGACGAACTTGACAAGATTCGTGAAGACTGGTTTTAGAAAGTGTTTGCAGTTCAAAAAACACGTGGACAAGTAATAAGGGCAGACTCGTGGACAGTTCTTAGTGTTATTGGGCAAAAGATTATAGAGTTATATAGAAGTGTGTACTTCAAAAATAATACTTATACATGAATGTCCATATTACCTTTAAAGGGTAATATGCTTTCGATGAAAATTAAGAAATGATATAGAGCTCAAACCGTGACTCTTACAAATGCAAAAAAATAAGCACACACATTACGTTTTCATGAAACAATAATAAAAAAATTTAAATGCAGCAGATTGGAAAAAAATTTTAAAAAACTATAATATTTTTCTGCTTTTTTAAAGAAATTTTATTTTTATCCTATTTTTATGTGCTAAATATCAATTATTGTTGCATTTAGTATTACCTATATTTTCTACCTTCATTAAAATACTATGACTAGAGTTCAAACTATACTGTAAACTACTAATTCAAAATATTCTTGCATAAGTATATAAAACTGACATGCTTTTATATAATATGTTGTAATTTGCATTTTACAACAAAATTACTAGAGACAGATAGTTTTTAAAAATAGTAAATTTTTGGTGAATACTTTTTTGTTTATGAATTTTAAGTTTTATGAATTTAAGAAATACATAAAACTTTTATATACTTCTGTATCAAACTTTTGTACATGATTTACAAGTGTGTTGAAATGAAATTGTAAGATTCAACAGACATGTAATGATTTACATGTGTGTTCAATCTCACGTGTAAAGTCAAAAAATGATTTTATTGCATTTATCTCCAATTACTCAAGTGAATGCAAATAATTTGCGTAGGAAACTTTAATGAAGAATATTAGCAAAAAAATATTATTCAATTTCATACAAAATTTTCCTGCAATCAAATATTCTGTATTTTAACCTCATTTTATCCAAATTGTTCCAAAATATTTCACCACGGATAATATGAGAAACAATCGTCAGTTACGGTTGCGATATTCATAAATTTATTTCAGTCACATATTTCCATTTCAAGGAAAATACGATGATAAAATTGAAATTAGGATACTTAGAATGAGAATCTATGACGTAACAATTGCATTGATTTATTCAGTACAAGAATTTTATTGACTTATATATTTCCTCAAGAAGATAAATATCTATTTATAATCACATGTTTACACTTTTATCAAAAAGTTCATATCAGGAGCTATGCTGACTATAGCAATCATATAGACTTGTCTACTGAGAGCTTAATAAAAAAACTTTCCTTTATGAAACAGAGAGATGCAGAACAAAACGAGTAAAAATACAGTAAAAAATAAAATATTAATTCTTTTTTTCAGACTTTTCTGTTTCCTCAAGTATAATTTTCATTCTTAGAAATATTTAAAATACTTTATAATATATTCTAAATTTACTAATAATAAGAAAGCGGGATATTTTTAATAAGAAATCTAGTCAGTCATTTTTATATTGGCTTCATTAATATTTTTCATCGCCAGTCTGAAAGTTAAACTATAAGTGATATTACGTTGCATACATATATATAAATATATATATATATATGTGTGTGTGTGTGTGTATACTTATAATTATTATTATCATTATTTATTATTATTGTTATTATTATTACTCAAAATATTCCTAGGAGTGAATTAGAATTGCACATGCAATAAATCTAACATAATGGCAATTAACAAACAGTCTTTAACTGATGTGATTTTAAATCATCTTTCAGATGAAGTTACTAATAAAATATCAGATGATACTAGAATACGAGTCCAATAAATCTTAAAATATGGGTCAATATTTGTGATTATGTGGATATTTTAGACACAATCACACAAGTATTTTCTTAAAATATTTTTTTTTCTAGAAAGATGACTCTATCCCTCCTCCCAGATTTGGTTTCAAGTGCATGAAAATTGATATCATATCTTCGTCATAAATTTTTATAGAGATTTTCTCTGACTAATCCCCATTTTATATAATATTAATATCGTATTTAGGGATTTTTGTACAACCCACACATAAATCGTGCAATTCAATACTAAGAGTATTTAGGCCGCTTTTAGAATGGTCTACAATATATCGAAAAGACAAATTTTATTCTTCCATCAAATCGGAAATTTTTTTTACATAACATTTGTATATTCAAATAGTGTAAATCTGTTTTCATAAACATAAATATTCATTTAAATGTGTAGAGTATTTCGAAAAAATTCATATTCCATTAAAAAAATAATAATAATACTTTTTAGTAAATTGGTTTACGTTTATCTGAGCTTGTTCAAAATTATTTTGAAATAAATATAGACATATGGTATGCCTTAAAATGTATAGGATTAAATTTGGAAAAAATTGTGAATAAAAAAAAATCATTTCCAACTCCTTCTGAATCCAAATATTAGTGAACTTTATTTAACCTCTTGATTCTTTCCTAACACACTATTTAAGACAAAGCCTTTCATTTACGACCAAATAGAAGAATTTATGGATTTTCTTTATTTTCCGGGAATAGAAAGTTTTCAGCTATCATGTCTGGAGAATTAAAGAGAGGATTTAAAAATATAGAGCTCAGGGGAGTGGCGAAGAATTTAAGGACAACAACGAAATTATGAGAAAAAGAAAATTCTATATTATAATTCGAGAATTTTTTTAATGTATTATATTATTTTTATTTACTGACTAGATTATTTTATTATTTAGTCTCTTCATGATCATCTAAAACAATTATTCACTACACATATAATGTAATTTATATGTGGTAGTAACATAACCGTAATATTATTAGGTTGGGGAAAAAGAAATCCATTATTTTTACGTGAACTTTTTGTAACTTCTTTCAGATTCGCTTTGTAAAAAGTTTTCTTTGTTAAAACAGTTTTCATGTAGATTTTTAGGTCTTGTGCGAAGCTACGACTGCTGACATGCTGTCAAGTTTGATAATTTTTGATATTTTATAGACATTCTCGATGATGTTGTATCCATGCGAGGTGCATCTTTAGCATCCAAATACATAAACGGAATCGACGGAACCAAAATTGTGCGTAACTAGTTGTTACAGTCATATATAGGACGATAAACACCTTTCACAATTTTAGCCACCTGGTTAGCATTTTCGCCATTATAAAAGAAAAACTAAAATGTATCGAATTTTCTGTCTGTTGTCTTCTATTTTTAAATCCTTGAACTCATAACTGAATTAATCAAACAAAACACCACAAGAGAATATTTTAGTGTCAAATGTCACCTTTCCAACGAGCATAAATTTGAAATTGTTTGATAGATACCTCACGAGATAGCGATCACTACTGACGTCTAACGAAAAAATAATGGATAACTTTTTCCCCAAGCTAATAGTATTGATGTAGTTGATCACAAACTATATTTTTTCATTATATATGCTGAAATATATTAATATTTATGTACGCAATATTTTAGATATTACTCAAACTTTTTATCCAATTTTTTGATTAAGTATCTATTGTTCACATGATGAAATAAATAAAAATATTAATGATGAGTTTGTGTTTAAATAGCTGACAATTTTTCTTAAAATCTTCTAGATTGTGCTATTACAAAATTCTATTTATCCATTTTTGCATGAGTTAATCATAAACGTATGATGAAGATAAAATACATAATTTAAGTCGCACATTTAGGAGTATTATTCACAGAATGACTATAATCTTTTCCTTCAAAGGTAACTATTTCCTTTTTGTAAATAGATGTAAAGTGCCAATAAGAGTCTCAACGAAAACAACTATCCATGAAATGTTTTAGTTTATCAAATCACGGTAATGCGTAGTCTTGTGTGTTGTAAAATCTTGAAATCTTATGCAAAAAGGAAGGAAGCTCGATGCAACTCCTTAAAAAAGTTTTTTTTACTAAATATTACTATATTTTTACTATATTATAGTAGCCTAAAAATGAAAACTTTAAAAGAGGAAAATGTCTAAAAGATGAGCATATAATTGATACATTTTAACATAAACATTGAAAGAAGATAAAATTAAACCTCACATATAAATGAGAAACCCATAGATATATATGACAGTCAATGAATAATTTTAGTCTTCAACTATAATACATGTATATTAATATTTTACATTTAAGTAGCTATAATAGTTGATAAATGGTAAATGAAAAGTTAAGATTCAAAAGAATTCTATCAGGAAAAATAATTTAGCTTCGAATTTTTAAACATTGTTGTAAATTCCATACAATTTTGAAATTTCATTTGTTTTCTATTATTAAAATATCATATAGCCAATTTGTTCCTAATCGAACTCGATATTTGCTGACACCTCATCAGAAAAATATATAAATTTTATAAAAAAATTGAGAGAATAGAACTATATGAGGATTCAAACTGTATCTGCCATAAAAAAGGTGGTTCCAAACAGTGTAAACTCGTCACATTTTCATTTTAAAGACTAATTAATACACCACATGTATAAAAGATGATACAACATCCACCAACTGATAGAATTTTATTTCTTGGAAATCTTCATACTGTGTAACATTTACCTGTGAGAAATTAATGTACACTTGTACAATATTTATCATTTTGGAATAAATTTTGTAATTATCCGAGATGAAGCTATGATGTTTGCTAATAAACTAAATAAAGTTTAGTTAAATGAATATCAAGTCATATTCAGCTTCTCCATGAAATTGTGCATCTTATTTAGCAACTAATAATTTAAATTTTATTTTAATTGAGATCAATCCGCACAAATTAATCAAATAACATAGAAAAAAATATTTTTAATGACTCTTTGACTAATTACAAAAATAAGCTCAAAAATAGTAGAAAAAAATTTATATAAAATTTAGGAAAACTTATTGCATATTTTCAAATTGCCTTCTAAATTCTGCAGCAAAAACACGTTAAATATAATTTTTGTATTTGCATCTACTTTTTTTATTTCTTATAATCATCCAAGGATAAATTTTTAATTAAACTGAAATGTTCTCTAAACACATTTAATGTTTTATTAATATTTTATCTCCATTCAGTATTTATCTCTCTCCGCAAACAATATACCACACGGATACATAACTAATTTTTATTTTAATACAAATAAGATTAGTTCAGTTAGTTATTTCGACGAATATATTTTTCGTTTGCGTACCACATCTTATTCATATTTTCTGATTTATTACACATCAAACTACAAAAGAATTATGACGTCAGCAAAAGTGAAATTGGTGTTTAAAAAATAAATAATGATATTATATAAGTGTATGTGCAATAAAAAATTGGAATTAATGACAATAACAGGAAAAAATAACTTTTTGAAGATAATTTTGAATAATGTATATTACAGGGAAAGATTTTTTCTAATAAGCACGTCACATAAAAAAAGATTATGAATTCAAATTTCAAGAAATAGTATTCATTTCGTTTTAAAAATTTTCATTTCATAATATGTAATTAAATAAAAGGCAAGTTACTGTTACACTCGTACACTCAATCGCAGCAAAAGGAATGACTAGTACTAACAAATTATTAATTTACTGCTCTATTAATACCCTTTCAATTAAACAACAGTTTTCTTTAATTTATAATATTTAAAATTAAAAATTGTCTAAATTTTCTTTTCTTAAGTAATTAAAGATTAAGGTATATTATATGCAAGAAAAATTTTATAACAAGAAACAATTTTGATTGCCTTAAACTCCATAGGTAGACATTTTATTCAAGGAAAAAATAATAATTCTATGTCAGAAAATCCAACAATGAAAAATCAATAAATCTTGTCTCTGATTAAGCAAAATTTTCTCGTTTGATAATATTTTCAAATCGATAAAACTTTTTTCATTTAGAAAAAAGTTTCCCTACAATACAGAAGTTATAAAAATTTTCGAAAACATTTCTCTTATAGTATTCAGTTTCAGTTTATTTTCAACCCAATAGAAGCGTTAGAAAGAAATGTTTAAATGCAATTATCATTAACTGTTATTAAGGACACTTAAATGACGCTTATGCTAGAAAGCAGACATATTGGTTTCTTAGAAATTGGAAATAATAGATGTCATATATATATATATATATTATAATTTTCAATAATCTTTTAATCCAGAATAATCAAAATGTTGGATTACGTGCATTTAAATAACTATAGAGTTTTTAGTTTTCTTTTATTTCAAATAATTTGATTATTTTTAATTATGTATTAAAGATACTTAAAATTTAAAAACAGTTACAAAACAAAGATAATAAAAAACAAAAGAGTATTGATAACCATTACAGCATTAAAACTGGAATATAGAATAATATATGACGGCAAAAAGAAATTTATAGTCTTTGGATATTAACCATTAGTCCAATAATATCAATTGAACCGCGTTCAGTAGAATTAGATATTACGAATGGAATCCTTTTATTTTTTCTCAATTTAGTTTTACTTTAAAAAATATTTTTTAGTATCCTTTCCATTATCTTACTATTAGTTGATGCAAAATTTCAATTTCTTTAGTTTCCTATTTCTAAAATTGTCTTACATAACGTTTAAGGGTATAAATGGAAAAAAATTTCTTTAATTAATTGTGACGCATTGATACATCCTGTTTTACTTTTTCTATTATTTAACCAAGATGTTCGGCATTATGTTCGTATTAAATTTTGCAATGAACTAAAAGAAAACTAATTCAGAAATATTATCTTGCAGTTTACTAAAACTTATATATCTATGTATTTATTAGGTTGGGGAAAAAGTAATCCATTATTTTTCGGTAGACGTCTGTAGTGATCGATATCTCGTGAGGTATCTATCAAACAATTTCAGATTTATGCTCATTGGAAAGGTGACATTTGACACTAAAATATCCTCTTGCGGTTTTTTGTTTGATTAATTCAGTTACGAGTACAATGTTTTAAAAATGGAAGACAACAAACAGAAAATTCGATCCATTTTCGTTTTTCTCTTGTAACGGCGAAAAAGATAGTCGAGTAGCTAAAATTGTGAAAGGTGTTTATCGTCCTATGTAAGACTGTAACAACCAGTTACGTACAATTTTTGCTTCGTCGATTCCATTCGGGTATTTTTGATGTTAGAGATGCACCTCGCATGTGGATACCGCATCGTCGAAAATGTCTATAAAATATCAAAAATGATCGAAGTTAACCGCATGTCAGCAGTCGTAACGCGAAAGACCTAAAAACCTACATGAAAGCTGTTTTAAACCTTTTTACAAAGTGAATCCAAAAGAAGTTACATAAAGTTCACGTAAAAATAATGGATTTATTTTTCCCCAACCTAATATTAAATGATTCAGCTAATATAATTTTTTGCTTTATGATGTTACTTCATAATTTTAAAATCTCGTATTTAATTAGATTTTCGCACCACCGCTATTGCAAGCAATAAATGAAAAGAGGATTTAGGAGACTTATATGAAGAAAATAGCTTATAAATATTTATGATTTGAGTTTTTAAATGGGAAATATTCAAGTATCACTCAGAAACTTCATGATATTAGCAATTGCAGCACAATTTTGAGATTCTTTTTGCCTAATGTATTAAAAAATTTAAACTTCAGTTACTTCTGTTAGTAAATTTCTTTTTTTCTTAGTTTAGTAACACATAAGTGTCTTGGTACCTTGACTTTCATCTTATATTAATCCTAGGCATGCATTTTATAGTATTTTTTAATTTTAGAAAGTTTCGGCATATTAAAGCAAGTTTTAAGTTGTATTCGGTTCAAATAACCGAAATCATTACACATCAAACATTATGATGCTTCAGTTGTTCCGGTTGAAGTTTATATTTCAATTGAAATATTTTTGTTTGAACAGATAAATCAATTAATAAGAGGTTTTGCTGAAGAGTCATGAGTAAACCCTAATGCAAATTTGAATCACTTGATTTCCATAAAACATCTACATTTCTCATTTAAACCTCTGTCTAAAATTAGAAAATTAATGACTGGAAAATTATTCTCAAAATAAAACTTCTTTACCTTTGATTTTAAAACTTGATTTTTTTTATTAAAAATTTATGCGCCAAAGATTTGGGTTTTATTAACCACAAAAAATAATAAAAGATATTTTTGTAGTATTATGATGCTATTTTAATAATTATAATTGTTATGTAACTAAACTTTAACACAAAATGAAAAGTACAATTTGTAACGTATATGGCAACAGTAACGGATATTAACTGCTCCCCTTCCCCAGCTTTGAATGCATACAACAGAGGGAAACGGAATTTTGTGAAGAACAAACTTGTGTCTTAAATATGCTAGTTTTTCTATTTATTTTTTTTTAAATATAGTTTTAATGTTTTAGACATAAGGTTTGTGATTTTTGTAACTATATGTAACAAACATTCTTCCATCCATCCAATTGATTATAAAATTAACCCCGAGATTTGTGCTCTCTGTTTAAGCCAGATTTAAGTTTTCGTTGATGCACTAAGTAATTGTTTAAACTTGGAATATAAAGTTTTAATGTTGACCATTTGCTAAAAATGTGCTGATGAATAGATATCAGAAATATGCATATTATATAAAAATTACTATCAATATAAAATTGTAGATAAAAATTTAACAAAAGTTTTCAGGAGAAATGTCAAGTGTATAACAAAAATCACATGACCTTTTACAAAATCAAATTTCCATGGTTTGGAAAAATTTATATGCACTTGAATCATCATTATTTGTATTTGTTCTATCTCACAAAAAGTTCAGGGAAAACATTTTAAAATATTTTCCCCCAAACGATGTACCATATAAGTCTTCGAAGAGCAGAAATTTCGAAAACGAGATAACAATCAACGAAGACCAAGCAAATTTATATTGCGTGAGAGAATAAATGCGCAATTCTAAAACAAATTTCTTTTATATGAAAATAAATTATCCGAATTAAGTTGTCAAAGAGGAATTACATAATTTCTAATGGGATGCCTTTCGCTTTACCATTCCAGGAAATGACCGTTTAATTCTATTATACTCATCCAAAATTCAAGCCTTTCTTCAAGTCTCTTTAGAAACTGTTTTCACCACATCAAAATTATCATAAAAGCTATTAATTTTTGGAAAAACTTTCTAACATATCTATTTATAACCACCAAATTTTACCCATAACTTATTAGGTTGGATCAACCTTTCGCTTAAATATATATTGATCACAAATATTAAGAATCTCTTGTTTTGTATTATCAAAGTTTAAATGTTCTAACTTAATTATTAACACTAACTAGAATTTAATGAGATCAAATTTAATAGAGAGCAAATTGTATTTAGAATTATGTTGTGATTGTGAATATTCTAACAACAGTCACATATTCAACAATTGTAACATATTCAATGCCTATTCTTCAAAATTTTATATTTTAAGATTCATTGAATTCTCGAAAGAATGGGATTCTCAAAAGCAATATTTAAAAAAATTATTTAATTATAATTTAAATACGCTTCAAAATATTAAAAAAAACTAGTCATTATGTCAATCATTATTGATTTATTTTAAATTTTTATTTCAATATTATTTTAAATGTATGTTTAAAAAAATCGCCACATTTTATGCTTATTTTATATTATTTCAGTCGTCTTATATAATCATTAACTTATTTTCTCTTATTGGAAGAGGACGGGGGGGGGAACATAGATATATAATCTATACTTTTCGAGGTATCTCTCACAAAGAGTAGTAAAATTTAACCTTGATGCCTGCGAAAATACTATAGGTTGCGAAGAGTTAGTTTCATTCAATATATTCACAATTTCAGCAACCAATCATCCACTTTCTTCTCACTTTCATCAGGCGAAATGTGTAAATACTTTAAAATAGAAATATTTTACACAAATACTAAAAATAAGTTATTTTTGAAAAATTACTTCGAACAGCAATCAAATTAATAACAGTAAAATTAATTACGATTGAAAATTATCACCCGAAAATAATATTGCGAGTTGCTAATTAGTAAAACTAATGATTTCTATTAATAGTAAGCTATTAATTATTTCACATCACTAATTTAATAAATATTAAAATTAGCATTTTTCTAAGCTGATAATTAACTGCACTTAAGAAAATAAAGCAATTTTTTAATTTACATTTCTATTACTATAATTTCTGAAAAAATATAACTGTGCTTACGTGTTTTCATTAAACTTTTATCATGGACAGATTTTTATCAATAGTCGCTTATGCGAAAACACTTAAAAATAAAAATATTCTACTTTCGTTTGCGAAATGGTAGAAAGAGCATAGAAATTGAAGAAAATATTACCATAATGTCAGGATTCCAGGAAGCTGAAATTAAATTTCAGATAAAATAAAAATGTCACAAAAAAATAAATGTGTGTACAAAGGGAATTTAGATTGCTTAGATTCGAATTTAAAAAACAATATTCAGAATACTTCACCTAATACAGTAAATTTTAAAATTTTTTTGTTTTATTCAATTTGATATATTGCAATATTAATTATAATGCAGAAATAATATCATATACAATTTTTAAATAATATATAACGATTCTCTCTTTCTAAACTTAAGTTTTCAGCGTTTCTCACATTTTATATCCCAGTTTTTATTTCAGATACTTTTCTCAGCTGATGTGACATTTATAAAACATAACAAAATAAAATTAAACAAAACAAAAGAATTAAGTTAAAATTTAGGTCAAAGAATAGATGCATGTTGGTAACTCTCGCAATTTAACTAAACGTGGAGCCTTACACTGATGTGGCGATTTCGAACAATTTTAATTTTTTTTTTTTTCGAACTATTTTCAAGTGCGGCATTTACGTCTTTGCAGTCTTTCTTCTAGAAATTAAAGTAATTTTAATTTATTTCGGAAATTTGTTTTACTTTTTAATATATTTTTATTTCTTTTTTGGTGATCTTTTATCTTATAAATAATTTTTTTCATTAAGAGTCATTTTACGCGAGAAGTAGTTAATAGAATTGAAGTGAAACCATCCACAAATTGATTTTTATTATTTAAAATATATATTACTCTTGTATAATAACTGAACAGCTAATCAATAATCAATATAAATAAAATATTTGTTAATAAGAAATTTTTTAAAAAGAATTTTGAAATAGAGTAATTTATGTGCATATTTATAAACATAGTTGCAAATTTATTATTATATACTAATATTACACAAGTATGATACACATTTCATTACATTTACAGATACATTCTTCAATGAAATATTTACACAGATCTTTATTATCTCACGAATCATGTAATACAATATTCTGAACAAACAAATGAATATTTAAAAAAATTAATCTTACAAAATAATAGTAAAATTATTATTTTTAAAAGAATTTACTTATTTCATTTTGCATTTATAGAATTAAAAAACTTAAATTGTTTAATTAATGTTGTTGTTTCGAATCTTCCATATGGTCTGACTGTGTTTAGTCCAATCCAAGATGTGCTGAGGTGATGCCTGTTCTAGCTGGCATTTAGAGCTAAAAGGAAACCTTGCTACTCTCAGAATATATGAGACTTTCTAAGTGCCCATTTGTTGCTCTCAGAGAAAGAAGTCTTTTGCCTTTGTACCAATTATGAAGAAGTATTAACCATTTTTGTTCATTTGGGACCTTTTGCATATAAAACAAGGTATCTGAAGCAGAATAGATCGAATAGTCTTGTCCCAAATTAATATAAAGCAATTCATTTATATGCTAATTACGTTTTTAAAGAGCCATATTCCACTGTGCAACTTAAGAATTATTGATACTATAATATCTTATTGCCTAAGTAAATGTTGAATTTCTTTCCTTTTGACTATGCGCCTACTGATGTCCTTAAGATTTTATGTCGGGGGAATAATTAAGTAATAAGAAATTTAATATGCAATTTAATTTATAAAACTGTGTTATATTGGGATTCGCTATTTTATAAACTTTCCATACGGAACTGTAATGACAAGGATAATCGCTACGAGAAATTGGAAAATTTAAAAAATATAAGCAATTCCCAAGATAGTCGATCACTCGATAGATTTTACTTAAAATTACCAATGGAAAATCATATAATTGATTGTAAAATAGTTTGATATAAAAATAACTCCTTTCAAAATATATGTAACAATTTTACTTATATGTCAGTTTTGTGTATTTGTAGTGTTTTATGATATTTCAGTCTTAAATGTATTTGGGTATGTTTATGATAGTACGATTACTTTTCACACGTGAGATCTGAACCCAATAAACATCTCTTCCCGAGGTGAGAATCGAACCTTCTTACTGCTAACTAATAGGACAGATAGCAAACTAATCACCTTACAGCTCGTCTGAATATGTTAACCAAGTATTTCAAGCAATTCAAATGGTTATTCAAAAAGGAACTCAATATATTTAATCCTTACCTTCAGGCTCTAAATCCACTCCCATATTAAATTGAATAATCTATTTTTCAATTGATCTTATCGATTGAGTAGAGTTAAAGTAATCATAGTTTTGCTACATTTCATTTAATGAAAAAGAAATCCAGCTAATATTTACTTGAATTGCGATATTTACAGGCATTTAATTTTTCTTTTAAAAGTTTAAAGTATATATAAATGATAATGTATTGCCTAAATGCTAAAAATTATTTATATATGTTTGACGAATTATATTTTGCACAACATTAGATTTAGCAACAATAAAAATTTTCATCGATTTAAAATTCGCATTTGTAAATTGTCAGCAGATTCCCATTACTTAACTTTTATGTAAAGCTTTATACTATGTAAAAATGCTACGTAAAATTTTATGATATGTAAAAATAAACTATGTAAAACTTCATACTAGATAGAAACTATGAAATTTTAATTTTCATTTAAAACTGATAATTTTAAATGGATTACAATCAAGTTTTTTCTCCAATTTTTCACTTCTATTCCTCTTTAATGATAAATCAAGAATGATATCTTCACTTTATGAGCTTACTTTTTCATACATATTTACATTTTTCTCTACGTATACCTTTTTATATTTTTATAATCTCTTGAATAATCATAAATGAATTAATCATAATTATAAATAAATTTATCATATATCTAAAGAATTGCGGCTAAGCCAAAAATAGTATTAAAGTAAAGTTATGAAAATCATTACGATTTCTTGCAAATTGTTTGAAGATATTTGCAAATATTTACAATTAAATTTTGAAACGATAAGAGGAAGAAAAAGTATGGAAACAGAAAAAAAAGGGATCAACATCGTTAGCAATTACTAAAGCGAAGTTTATTAGTACAGAAATCTGTCGAATATTTTTCCTTACTCATATATACCTTGAAACGCAAGCACAAGAAACTTCTGTTTCTTTATTGACATTTATAATAAATATCCAAAAATTGTAGCCGAATAAAAATGCGCATACAAAGTTCATTTATTCAGCACAATATGTTCCCGATTTGTTATTCGAGAAGAAAATCAAATAATATTTAAAATTTCATAGATATGACTTTTGTCCATTTTAATATAAATTATTAAAATGGGAAAAAAATTTTTTTTTAATTTCAAAATCCTTTCTAAATAATTCTTTATGTTAACAATATACAATCATGCAAATTGACTGTGACGAGGGACAATATATTATGCAAAAAAGCTCAAAAAAAAGAGAGAAAGGGAGAGATTTTATAAGCATTTTCTAGGCATCATGAAAAATTTTAAGCTTGTCTTTATAATCAATAATTTCTATTACCCTTAGTGTAATTTTTTGTTTTGTGGCGCCATCTGTTGAATTGAAATACTCTATTTCCGAATTTTTTTTTTTTTTTAAATAAAATAAAGGGGGGGATTTAAAAAATATTTTATGATTTTTACTCAAATATAAAATTTACTTTTGGCAAATTATAAATTGCCTGGTGTGCAAAATATATAATATAAAATTTATAATCTGTAATAAACAAAAAAAGCGAGTTTTTTTTCCCAGTAAAATCCATTTATTACTTGATTTTATGATTCATTTTTTTTTTTTTTTTTTGAGAAATACAATATTAAAGAATATTTTTTTCGAAAGTCTTATTACAATAATTAATAAAAGCAACAAAAAATTTAAATCATTTGGTAATTTAAAAATTAATTAGTATCAACTGTTTTTGAAATTTTCTTAGTTTTATAAAGTCGCTTTTACTCACATCTATTAGACGCTTTTATCAGATCCAATAAATATATGGAAGTCATAAAAATATCTATTAAAAGATGAGAACTGGAAGGTTTTCTGTAGAAAACATTTCATTGAGGGATGGGATTTGAAATACTGTTATTCTTAGATGTAATTAGTACGTTGTCTCATGTAATCTGATCGTACACATCGAAAGTAGCTAAATCATCTGCAGTGAATACAAATAAAACCTTCGAATATCTATAATAATGTGTATATATTTACGTGATTATTGTGAATTTTTAATTATTACTCGTTTGCTAAATAAATTACATTTACAATAAAGAAAAGTAAAACCAATTATTTTTTATTGTACATATTATTTTTTTATCCAATCATTATAATGAAAAAGAGAACTCTTTTACTAAAAGAAGTATATTGAATATTGTATTATTTATGTGTAAGCAGTTTGATAGGGGAACATATAACAAGGAAGGAATCATGATGATGTTAATTTATATCTTTATGTACTTTTAATCTCTGATTTGGAAGTGTTTTAGATATATTTACTGTGCAAAAAATACATTTTTTTATATTTTACTATTTTGATTTGAGGGGTTTTTGTGATTATTAAAGTTTTTTTTTTAAATATTCTTATGTTGAATCCTGGGATTTTTCAATTAAATTTCGCATTACGGATGTATTTTAAAAATTAGAGATGGAATAAATTTTTATGAAAAAGTACATAATTTATGAAATTAAATAGTAATTTTCATAAATTAAGTTTTTGTGCTTTAAATTTCTATATTTAATAAACTAAAATATTTTTTCATTGAATTGGTTTTCTTTTCATTTTTTGTGAAACAGGATTTATTTTAATTTTTTTTATTGATATAAAATATTTCCATTAGAATTAAATTAAAAATTCCATTATTTTATTTGAACGAAATTATAAATTAAAATTGTACTGTATGACTTAGTATTTGTAAGCAAGTAATAAAATTATTCATTTAAATCGATTATTTTGCCTAATTGATTGATTATTCAAAATTTAGAACTATATTTTAATAAAATACTGAAAAATTTATATTTACGATGATTCAAAGGTATAAATATATTTTAAAATTTAGCTAAATATCATTTTTTTTTTACGCTATTTTTTGAAGAATAATTCTTTTCAAATATGACTTAATATATACGTATACAATTGTTTTTTCCAAAACTTATATGTGTTTCTAGAATGTCAACTAAAAATCTTTGAATTGGAGATTGGTGATACGAATTTTAACTGTGGTTGCTAAAAAGTTATATAGCAAATGTAAATATTGTAAAATTAAGGTAATCTAGCTGCCTAAATGCTCAATGAAAATTTTATATTGGATACCTAACAAGTGACTACACGATTGCCATTTTGGACCCTTTAGTTCAATACCCGGGGATGTTTGTAAATCAATGGGTCTTCAACGAAATAGCCCTATGGAATCAATATTTACATAGAAGAAATGTATTTTGCTAACCAAAGATTTTAGAATAATATTTTTTAGCAATTCAAATGGTTTATTAGGACATCACAATAATATTTTACAAAAAATGTGTAATTATAAAAAATCACTTTAATTAATTACTCTTAAACAAAAAAAGGTAAACTTTAAAGCTTAATCAAAGATTTCTCTATTAGATATACTTTTTTAAAAAAACTCACCAATTAAAGATTTGGAT
>JAPDSC010075623.1:117611-165512 GCA_026290005.1 Latrodectus geometricus | reverse complement strand
CTGAAAATACGATCTGTCAATTGCTATTTTCGTTCGGCCTTTGCAGTTAAAATAATTTTGAGAATCTACCAAAATCATTATACACCGGATAATTACAGTCCGTGTTATGTTTTCCAGCTGATCTATTTCATAAAATCTATTATAACCATAACCTAAATTTTTTTCATTGAAAGTAAGAATTTCGTCAGGTATGTTTTCAAGCTCTCTCCTATCACTATCAATTAAATCAATCGAAAACTTCAACCTTATATCCAATAAATTTTTAACTTTATACAAAAAGCATGAAATATATTTTTCCTTCTCTTCAATAAAAATACTCAAATACCATTTCGTATTTTTTAAAGCGTTTATTTCAAATACAGGACTTTTTAATTCTTGACCAGCTTTGAGTAGACTGAGATTAAAATTCTTGATTTCCCAAATAAAAATGAATTTTTGAGCAGGATTTGACATTTTACGATTAATTTTAATTAATCCTAAATCAGTTTAATTGGAATAAGAATAAACTGTTATTTCTAAATGTCGCTTATCAAATACACGCTCACGAGGGACTCCCCTTCTTATGCGGCGTCTCTTTTCCTCCTCTACACTTCCTGTTTGAAGAAAAGACGTTTACACTTCCTGTTTGAAGAAAAGACGTTTCTCCTATGATACTTTTTGCTTAATATAAATGCTTTGAAGTCATAGTATTTTCAATCTTGAGTGTACGATCTATTTATTTTTTCCTTTTTATTTATTATTTGTCAATGTTACTTGATAAAGTAAACTTATAATGAAACTATACTTTTTCTGTGAAGGAAAAAGGCTCACATATAAATTATATTTTAGTTTCGAATCAATAAAAACCTGCAAAATAAAATATCTTAATGTTTGTGCAAAAAAAAAAGTGTAAGTTTACAATTTTCTTGCAAACAAAGTAAAATGAACTCATAATTAATTTTTTTTTTTCAATAAATGTTACAAATTATAAATCTCCATCAAGAAAAATTTTTATGCGAAATTCATTTTCATAAGACTAACATTATTTATAGATAAAATTTATATTTTTATGCTATAAAGACAATAATAATACATTTCTATTTAAATGGTTATTTTTAAAATAATCATTTTAAAATTTCCTTTTGAAAGTCTACTATTGAATTACTCACGATGAATGCTATTCGCCTACGCAAGCGTACATTCAACATCGCCTAAGCCGCACTAATTTTGAAACAAGGACGGTCTGTTATAAGCAAAGAGATTTAAATAAAACACGATTATATCATAAGCTTTTTATTAATTACTGCATTATTTTATCATGTATAAACATAAGAATATGTGCAAATGATCTAGATATTCAAACACATTCCAAACATTGAACAATGCAAATAGTGAATGGTATTTTAAATATAATGATTATTTTCCGTAAGATAAGAGAACCAATTTCATATTAAAACACTGATAGATTTTAAAATTTCGCCGAATTAAATTCGATTGTGAATAATTCCAGATTTAAAAGTGTGTAGCTGTTAAATATTTGTTTATCATTAAAAAATATATTTTATAGTAAATTAATAATTGTGTCGTATTTAGTAAAGATATTTTATAACATTTGATTAATCGATTAGCGACAATAATATTTACATAGGATCCTAATTTTTATGGTGTTATTGAAATAAGTGTTGAATATTGTAAAATTGAATAAACACTCAATTTTACGAACTCATAAGGGCCGTTAAAATTGTTCTTAAAGTCGAAAGTCCATAAAATAAAAAAAAAACAAGTGTTACATCATGAACCAACATTATTTTATTATATTATTATTATTATACTGCTCTTTTCTCATGAATAAAGTGTTATTAGAAAAATTATTTAGTTCACATTACATAAGAAATGCGTTTATCACAATTATAACTTAGTTTTAGGAGATATGGCAAAAATTTTCCCAGAAACTTAAGCCTTCTTTGATATTCTCCAACGCCTATATATTTTGTTTTCGGCATCTTCAAAAACATGGTTAGTACTTCACAGATATGTAAAAAAAACTTACTATGAAGTCCCTTTGCGATACCAGGTGGGAATGTAGAACTCAAAGCGTATAAGCAGTGAGATACCGAATAGGTGAATTTTATGATTGTCCTTTCGAAATATCAGAAACTTCCGAAGATTCCCAAATTAAAAGCGGAGCAGAATCTCTGGGAAATGCAATGTGAAAGACTATCAATTTTTAATATCACTGGTTTTGTGGTACGATTTACTGTTCCAAGTCAATTCTGTTAGCAAAGAACTTCAAAGTGAATCTGTAGACGTAGCCATTACACTTTCTTCATTTAAAAAGCTTTTAAAATGGTTAAGCAGCTACAGAAACACCGGATTCGAACAAATTTTAGTTCAGGCAAAAACTCTTGCAGAAGATTTGGAATTATCAACCGAATATCGAAACAAAAAATTTCGTAAAAGAAAGAAACATTTCAATTATGAAGGTGATGATGAACCTATTGAAGACCCGATAAATGCATTCAAGATACCTTTTTTTTAATGTTGTTTTAGATAAAACTACAGAATCACTAGAAGATGATTTTAAACAATTAAAAAATCATAATGAATTATTTGGGGTTTCTGGGAAAATTTCATAATATGGAAAAAGAAGTACTTCAAAAACATGCAGCTAAATTAGAAATTTCTCTAACAGAATCTTAGTTAAATGAAAATGATAAACCAGGGCCAGCGCTAGGGGTGGGCAAGCCGGGCCCTTGCCCGGGGCGGCAACCTTAGGGGGCGGCAAATTGGCCGTAAAATTAAATTTCTCAAACTTTTAAGCATTTTCACTTTCTAAAATAATTGAGTTTTGACCCATGATATATTAAACTTTTTTGTTTAAAATGAATCATATTTTTATGCATTAAGATATTTGGAATCAAACCCCTAACGACCTTTATATATACAGGGAGTTTTTTAAATATGCAGCAAAAATTTGTTTCGAAGATACAGGGCAAACAAAATTTTTGACATTATAACAACATTTTATTACCAAAAATTACAGGTAAAGTTTTTTAATCTACAAGAACTGTTGAAAATAATGACCTCCAGCTAGAATAAGAATGCAAGAAATTTAATGATTTTAAAAACTATAAAAATGGATTTGACGAAAACTATGTTCGCCCTGTATCTTCGAAACAAAGCGAGTTCACAAAAATTATCAAAGGACAAAATATTCTTAGAATAGTCGAGGGAACAAACCCTTGAATTTTTAGCGTATGTTTAATAAACATCCTATATATATTAATAATGTATGAACTTTTAACTATTTGAAATGCAGGAAAACTCACAAGCATAAGAAATTCCCACTTAAAAATAACTTAAAACTTAAAGAAATAATTTTTTTATAATTTAATCAAAGGGGCACAATAATAGAATTTTTAACCGTGTGTCTTAATTTGTCGAAACGTGTATCAAAACTTCAACATTACTGATGATTAAAATGTTTTTTACTCGTTTTATTTTACCATTACTCGTGGTAAGGGTTTAGATTATCTCTTTTAATTTTTGTTATAAAGGGGCGGCATTTTACCTCTTTGCCCGGGGAGGCGAAGCTGCTAGCGCCGGCTCTGGATAAACCAAAGGTGAAAGAAGCTAATGTAGAAGGAAAAATGTTAGTTCAAGAAATGGAAGCTTTAAAATCTATTTTTCCTTCAGAATTTTTAGAAAATCTGTTTAAAATGTTCAAATTTTTATAGGATAATGATGAAACAACGGCATTTCCAAACTTGTTTATTGCTTTCCGAATATTCTTAACAATTCCAGTAAGCGATGCTTTTGGAAAGAGATTATTTTCCAGTATAAAACTAATGAAAAAAATTATCGACAGTGAATCAGAATGGATTAAATATTTTTAGTTTAGTTATTAGTTTAGTAACTATGCCCATTGAAAGTGAAGACACAATGAAATTAGATTTTGAAACAATTTTAGAAGCATTTATAGAACAAAAACTTAGAAATATATAAATTCATGTATTCATATTCAGTGAGGTAAATTAATAATCAATAAATGTTTTTGTATTTTGAACTTTTCAATTTATGTACAAAATTTCCTATCAGATGATCCATGACATTTGATATATTTATACGCAGAATTTGAATTTTATTTAAAAATATATAGAGACGGCCCCGCAAAAAAAATTCTATTGGAACCCGCGTTTATTCGATCCGGGCCTCACTATAAGACTGAAATCTGCAATGCAATGCTACAACTGCTAGAGAGTCAATCACATTTCTGAAATATGCCGCATGAGGCAAGAAGCGTCAAGTACGCTGGCTCGCGAAACACCCGCAAATGCCCTCAAGAGAGAGTACAGCAATCTGTGTGTTGCAACTGTTTAGGCTCACATCTAGCTAATTACAGGGGATGTAATGCAATCCCTAAATCAAAGACAAAACCTGCGATCAAAGATTACAAAAATTCAACCCTAACTAGCTCCATTCGACCTGGAGTGTCATATTCGAAAGTAATCAAACCTCCCCCACCCCTACATGTGAATTAAATTCTACTCCATTTAATCTCGCTCCTGGAAGTGAATTCACAGAATTACTGACTCTTATGCAAGAAATCAAATAAATTTTTAATGGTATTCCCATTAAAGAGTTTCTCGTAGCGCTACAGAAAATCGAGTCACCAATGAATAAGCTATTTAAGCTCACCTCCTGTTTTCAAGTCAACAGTAATTAAATCTAATTCTAATCAAGTAAAAATAACTTAAATAGGGTAATATAATTAAAATTAAATTTAATATTTCTTAAAGATTATAATAGATATTTAAATTATAAATAATAAAATTTCAAGTTTTTAATTCTCTTTTTAGAAAATTTAACTTAACCATGCCCATTAATAAATTTAACCAATTATATGCAAGTTCATTACAACTATAGTTCATTAAATCGCTCAGAGCTCTAGCAGAGGGTGAGGGTCCTTTGGACCAGGCACCTGGCAACTAGGCTAGACCAGCCGAAATTTTGGTTTAACTATTTAAAGCCACAAATTTAGGTGGACCGGAGTTGAATGCCAATGAAGATCTCGAATTATCGTATGATAATTATGATTCAGCTGTAAAGATTTCGAAAGAAAGATTTGGTATTAAAGACCTAATAAAAATCATCATATGAATAAACTACTAAATCTCTCCTCCATTCATAAATCGAAAGATAATTCGAGGTTAAAAAGAATGCATGAGGAAATCGAAATTAATGTGAGAAGTTTACAACCTTTCGGAGTTGAATTTAAATAATTGCTTATTGCTGTTATATTAAAAAGCTTGCCAAGCGATTTAACGTTGGATTACAATTGATGAAATATAAGAGGTTGGTCCGAGCCCGATATTCATAAATTGTTAAATTTCAACGAACTCGCGCGAAATAAAAAGTAGGGAGACAATTCTACTTTCGCAGAAGGCCCTTGTAAAACTCAAGGTCAGATTGACAGCGCGTTTCAATGAGAAGAGAAAAAGACTTATGGCTTTCGGTTCTTCCTTAAAACAAATATTTCATGTTTTTAAAAAGGATCAATTCGGCGGAAAACTGTGTCAATGTTTAAATTCAAGTAAAAAGAAATAAATTAAAAGTTTTCGGAAAATGTTTTTTGTGCTTTGGTATCAAGCATAGAATTAAAGATTGCAAATCGGAACCGATTTGTTACACATGTGGAGGGGAACATAACCAGAATATTTGTTTTAAAAATTAATAATATTCAGGAATCAGAAGTTAAGCCGTCAGTAATTTCTGCGGTTTCATATAATTAAAGGAATAAAATATGGCAAAAACTTGTGTAAATATGAAATTGGAAAGTAGTAAATTAATTACCTGTTTATTGATGAATATCGGCTCAATGCAAATATGTATTTGTCAAAAATTAGTTGACAAATCCTGTGAAAGTAAGAGAAGAAAAATTATATCGGTTTTTAGTTTCGGTAACAGAAAAGCAGTAAACAAAATTTATGATGTAGTTCGCGTGAAATTAGAACACAGGCATTTTTCAAATTCAAAAATGAAACTTTAGTTGTAGCTGAAATATCAGATTCTGACATACTATGCCTGAATCAAAGAAAGTAAATGAAAATTTAGAACTAGAAATTATTGCTGACTCCCCAATTGTATATAACTATAACTGTTTTGATAGGGCAGATTACAATATTGTAACTGATTAAATCAAACATTTGAATAAAAATTTCGTAGCCGTTGAAAGTATTTTTGATTGGTACAAGGCCGAAAAAGTAATAATTACACTTCTCTCATATTTAATTTAGTGGTAGAGGAAAATTTGATTTCGAAACAAATAGAAAAATTTAGGGATTTAGAAAACTCTGGTTTTTAATAGATTAAAGTAAAGAAGATAACTTTTTATAAAAGGAAGTTTTGTCTTATTTTGAGTCAAATATTAAATATGAAAATCGGCGATACACTGTTTAATTGCCCTAGAAACTAAATAAGTGAAATTTAGGAAACAATAGAGGAAATGCTGAAGCAAGATTTGATCAGTTAAGAAGAAGATGCTTAGAAATTTCAAACTATTTGAAGAATACAGAAAAGTGTTAGATAAATTCGTTATAGGATATATTTTATCTTATTACGTTAAATTAGAATTATAGAGTTAGTTCCCAACCCGAATAAAACTGGAAACGTTACATTTTATCTACCATATAGAGCAGGGATGGCCAAACTTTTGGGATCCGCGGTCTACTCCACATTTAAAAAATCGAAGGCGGTCTACCAATGGCAGAAATAACGCATATGTTTATATATTTATTTTCGGTAACAGAAAAAATGGTATATTATCTTAATTTTTCTATAAAAAAAGAGAAAAAAAAAGAAAAAACTTAGTATTTACAAAATAAAAATTTATTGACGAAAATAATCAAAGTATTCATATACATAAAAATTGACCATCCAATTCACTTTGTTTAGATGAAATTTGACACTGTATATCTGTGACAAGTTTATCTTATTGTGGCTGATACGAGCTTATTGCAATGCGTAAACACGAAATTATATGTTAACTGCGACCGATGTTTAGTTTTTATGGCGTTCATGGTTGAAAAAGCAGATTCGCAAAGATACGTCGATCCAAAGTATGATTTCAAATACAAAATCAATTTGTAAATATTTGGAAACGTTTCCTCAGAAATTAATTTCCAAAAATCAGTATCGCTAGATGATCTGGATTTAAGAAATGTATCGCATCTTAATATAATAATTTCTTCCTCGACCGTGACTGGAGTGGTATCTATTAACTGTCCTATTTTTTCAGATACTCCAGCAATGCTGACATTTTCATTAAATGGAAATAACATAAAATTTGAGTATTTCTTCCAGCCTAAATAAGTCAGTGTGAATCTTCTTTCAAATTCTTCAAACAAAACATCTAAGTGTTCAGCGAAATCTTCGAAGCCTCGATTGGGATTCTGGGTGCACTCTTCCTCCATGTTTTTGAAGTTTCTCAATTCATGTTTTTTTAATTGAGACGCATACCTTTTTATCGTTTCTTTGAAAGTTTTAATTGCACTCATCATGTCTGTGGAACATTTGTTCTTTCCTTGTAGATTTAGGTTTAAGTCGTTAAGTTTTGCAGTGATATCGCAGAGAAAAGCTAGTTTCATGAGCCATTTCCCATCTTCCAATTCAGTAATGTGCTCACCTTTTATTTGTTGAAAATTTCTTATTTCTGGTAACAGAGTACGAAATCTTTTTAAAAAAGCACTATGGATAAACCACCTCACGTCTGCGTGCAATAAGAGATATCCGTACTCTTGTTCAGTTTCTTCCAAAAGCACCCGAAATTGTAGTCTCTGGAGACTTCTTGAACAATTTGAAATGACGGTTTTAAAAGCAATTTGCATTATATCATTAGAATTTACTGTTTTTGAACACAATACCTGTTGTTGGATGATGCAATGATAGCTGGTAAAACTGGGAATTTCCTCATCATCATTGCATAAGGTAACAAAACCAGTTTGATTTCCGACCATTGCTGGAACTCCATCTGTTGTAATAGAGACCCTATTTATATATTGTAAATCCTGTCTTATCAATAAAGTTTTTAAACGCTGTTGTTGTTGTTGTCGTGTGCCAGCAATATGCTGGCAATATGGGGTGGGCTGCTCCACTTTTCCAACTGAACGATATTTGGTGTGGAGTCCGACTTCCTCAGTACACAAATGCCATAGGTACCCGTTTATAGGGTAGGCAACCATTCACACACACACACACACACAAAAAGGACACAGACAAGAAAGAGAGAGAGAAAGTACATCCATGCCCGAGCCAGGATTCGAACCCAGGTCCCACCCATCTGTAGTCAGGTAAGGTACGCTAAAAGTATTTAGTTACATTTGCCGAATTTGTTGAAAATGAAACAAATAGATCATCATTGCTGAAAAGAAAGAAATATCAGACTTGGCTTATGAAACAATTTTGGCATAAATGGAAGCAGCAGTACTTTCTAGACCTAAAAACTGCTCATTCTCTAAAAAACCCTTAATTCCAAAGTGAGCTAAAGGTAGGGGATGTTGTGCTTATTGAAGAAAACATCAAAAATAAATTACTTTGTAAGTTAGGCAGAATAGATAAGGCATATATTGGATGATATAACAAGGTTCGTTCCTACGAATTGAAAACTGCTAACGGACTGTTGAAAAGAACAGCATACACATTTCTACCTATCGGAACTATAAAAGCTTTAAAACTTTTCTTGAATTTGAACTCTAAATTTATTTTATTAATTCTATTTTCTTTCAACAAATTTCACTTATAAAATAAGTACAAAACATTTTAACTAAAAATATATTTTACAATTTTAGAGACTCTAATTCAATATTATCAAAATTAAGCTAATTAATAAGTCTTTTGAATGTTAAATGGAGGCTTAATAATTTGTGTATTGAATTCATATTTTTATGTATTTTTTAATTTATTGATGTTGTTCTTTATGTGATAATAGTTTTAATTTATAATTTTTGATAATTATTAGTTTAAATTGTTATGTATTTATTAATGTTAGTCTTAATTTCAAAATTTTAATTAGTAAGCTCTATATAGAGTTCTGATGGGAAGTATAAAAAAAGGTTTTAATAGATGGCGCTGTCACCAATTATTTGTATGATTTTATGCACATTAAATTTTGATTTGATGGAATGAAGTACTCCCCAACTTTCGTTGGAACTATGTGTTCTTTAGTTTTTTTTTTTTTTTTTTAATATAATTCATTGCTTAGAATTTATGTAAATTGCTTACTGTGTGTACCTTTTGTATGTTATTAAATTTGTTTTGGTTATAATGTATGATATTATATACTTTTCCAAGACCTGTTTCGAATGCACTCTTTCGATTTTAGATTTTATTTGAATTATTTAGATTAGTTAATAGATTTTCCTTTTCAGTTCCTGCAAAAAATTTGTTATCTCTTTTATAATGTTAAAGATTTTTTAACTTTTCAATTGCATATTTATTGAGAGTGCCAGTGCCTTTGCTGGAACCAATTTAGTTTTAGTTTTTTCGAACTTTCTTCATGTTGCATCAGCAGTGAAGCCACTGCACTTCGTTATTTGTAAATTGTATACGTAGCAAAGCTGTTATTGTTTTTTATAGTTTTTTCGTTTTCTTTTAAATAATAGTATGTTGTAACTTTTTAAAGTTAACCGATGACAATACAAAACTGTCAAAGTTTTTTTGATAAACTAAACTCACAATAATCACACTATACTTTTTCTATAGAGGAAAAATATTCAAACATCAACTGATTCCGTTTTCAAATCAATGTACGTACTAAATGAGATGCGAATTGCGTAAAAATGATTTGTAGATTATATTTTTATACTAACAGTAGGATAAACACAGAACTAATAAACAATTTCTTTTAGTTTCAAATTATAAATACCAACAGGAAATTTTCTTATTGGAAATTCGTTTTTATATTAGACGAGATTTGAAGGAATAAAATTTTTATTATTATAATTAAACAAGTAATGTATAAAAAATTTTTAAAGTCAATTACTACTTAGGTCGACAAAGAAAAATTCTTTTTTAGATGCTTTTTACTGAAATTCCCTTTGTCGTTTGTGAAGCGAGGATTTATACCGTTAATTCAGTTTGTTTAATTTATTGCTTTGATTATATTTATGCTTCGACGAGATTCGATCCGAAAACATGAAAATTATACGCCGACACTCTACCAACGTTGTCAATGCAAGACAAATTTTTCATTTCATTATATTACAGAAACTCCTTCATCAATAAATTTCATTAATTTTTTTTTGTTTTTAATTAGAAAAAATTCTCTCTCACACTTTCCATCTCTGTCACTAATTTATTTCAAAACTACAAATTTTAATTTTCAAAGGAAATAATAAACTCATTTACAAGATAATGAAAATAACTAAATTCAAGAATATAAGTAATGTAAATATAAAGATAGTTAATTCCTGATGTCAACAGATGATACCACTACACAATACTGATTTTTCCTCCCATATAAAACTAAAATTAAATTAATGAATTGATATTTGAAAAACTGTATTAACATAAAGTGTTATCCAGTACAAGTTTTAAAAAATGTATTAATACTTGAATGGATAAATAAGAAGTATTTTATTAACAATTGAAAATTTGAGCAAGATATATACAGAGAGAGTGTGAACTAATAGTTGGAATTGAAAAACACTAATTATACATTTCCTTTCAAATATGCATTTTTAAATTAATCAATTTCATTTTGAAATATTTACAGGGTATGATATTTGATTGCGCACGAGCGCATTAAACACCGCTTAAAATGCACAAATTGTGAATTGTTATAAAATAAGGAAAATAGAGATATAATATTTTATCGAGAGTTTTATACATTACAGCGTTATTATTTTTATGCTATATGTTGCTCTATTATTTCAAGCGTAGCCAAATGAGTATGCATTAATATGTACATATTCTCTTGACTATGCATGATGTCTATTTGCATTTGCCGTTACAAGAAGTGTTATATTTTAATCCCTCACTCGGAAGAAAAAAAATATTTAGTTTAATTTCAAGTTGACCTGTTATTTTACTTTTGGAATCCATACTCTTCAAATTTTTGATGGGTAGAAGCAAGAATGCAAAAAACGTGCAACCTAATTTCAAGGTCACGTTTAAATGTAGGAAATGTGTCTCAACATAGATGGGTAAACGTAATTAACGGATTGATGGAAGCATGTTGACAATTGTTGTTCACTTGGGTTGCTTTATTTCCTTATTTCAAAATTTGTGAGATAAAAAAAAATATTATGCATCGAATAAGATGAATTGATATTAAATGAGAATTTAATGGAATCACACGTATCTGAAAATTTATTATGCGTCTGTAGGAGTCAAAATGTGTATCAGTTAATGTTAATTATTCTAAAATATCTAAGTATCTAATAGCAATAAAATTATAATTTAAATTTACTACAATAAATTGAAGAGTTCATTTACTACAATAAATGAACTCTTCAAAAATATTTTGTAATTTCTATCAAGTGAATTGGCAACAGTAGAAAAAAAAAGATTTAAAAATATAAAAAAAGAATGTTTTTTTCCCCCTGAAAGTGCTACTTTTAAAGAATGTTTAAATTATTATAAAACGTAAATAAATGTAATATATAAAATGTATAAATATCGTAAATAAAATTTCAAATACTAATAGTAAATATTCTACTCAATAGAATTCTTAGTCATCTTAATTTTGATGACTACAAATCAATGAATCGTATCACTGCGGAAGAAGTTATGTACAAAGAATGTTTGGAATAATTTTATGATATCAAGGGAGAAAATATATAAATTTCATAGCAAAGCACTGATTAAATTCAAATTTGTGTAAAATTGCCCAAATAGATTGAGAAGTAATCCAGTTGTAAAAATATGTAACTGTTAAATTGCTGCTTGTAAAAAATATATTTATTTGATTGATCGACTGCTAAAGACAACATTTACATACAGTCTAAATTTTTATGATATCGAAAGACAAGTGTTGTTGAAATATTTATATCTCGCTACTGATAACGATACTGCTCTCTTTTACAGTGAGATATCGGAGTCTCTGATTATGAAACTTAACGCATGCAACTTAATTTTAACGAAATCATGGGACATAAAGTTTATATTTCATTTAAATACACTGTGTTATCTCTTATTTCACACAACTAAGTTCTTATCGCAATATTTTTTCCTGAATAATTTAATTTTTAATAACTATTCTATATAAATTTTGAATCAAGTATTGTTTAACCAAATTACTGGAAATAATTGCTGAAAATTTTAGCGCTGTGAACTAACTTATATCCCGACATTACAGTCCTTGTTGGACCATGGTCTCCCTAACATTTCAACTCCAAAGTAGTCTGTCTCGTGCCTTAGTTTTCCAATTTGTTATTTTTAAGTTCTTGGAAGCTTTTTCTACCTCATCGAGCCATCTTTTTATTAATCTTCTTTGTTTACTCGGGCGACGACACTGGCGTTTAAAACTTTTTTTTTTTTTGTATATCGTTTGTCATTTATTCTCTCATTGTGTCCCAACCATTGAGTTTTTTTTGGGTTTTACACGGTTTAATATATCTTTCACTTTAAACAATTTTTGAATTTCATTGTGTGTGTGCTGTGTTGTACGTTTCCTTCACATCTTCACCTTTGACTGAATTAACAATACTAATTTCATCATTCAAATGCTAATCCTACAAATGTTTTAAAATTTTAAAAACCTGAGGGTTCACGGGCTAAAGGAAGATCACTTGCTAGAGAGTAAGATGATACTGAAGCAGCTCAATACTTTAAAAATCAATAATTGGAGAGGGGTCACTGATGTTAGAAAACGTTGGAGGCAGCATGTGGTTGAGGCAGCTAGGTTTATAAAGGGCTTTTATGCATGTGAAGAAGAATTTCATCACTTGATAATTTAGGAGTCAATTCTAGAGTCTGGTAAGAATTAATTTTCCTGTCTGATAAAAGATAAAATTTCGTCACTAAACAAGAAAAATCAATCTTCATAAGAAATAGTTTTTAGAATAAAATTATTTTTTAAAAGAATGAGGAGAAGACGTGAGAAAAAGGAAAGGCATTTATATAGATCACCGTTAGAATGATCCGTAAAAACAAGGTTGTGGAAATGTGTGTGTTAAATTTTTATTAAATTTAATTAATATATTTAGTAATATTGTAAACTGTGTTATTTACAAATGATTTTGAGAAATAGCATAAAGAGTTTATGCGAATGACTTTCTAAAAGCTAAATGTAATCACCAATTTCTTTATTAATTAACTTTCATAAGCAACTAATTCAATTAAAGAATTTAAATTTCACAGCATTACATCTTTCTAATATAAAATACTTAAATATCCATATTCTCATGACATGAAAAAAGTAAAATATTTTTGTAAGAATTTTTTTATTTCGTCACTAGCAAATAATATTATTGAATAAAATATAATATAAATTCAAAAATATTATTAGCATTTGAAAACGAAAACTTCCAAGGTTTCCAGGAATTACTATGAAGAATATGTTGCTAGATATTAAGAAAAATTCTCGATTTATATTTAAAAATCGTTATCAGATATAAGCGCAATCGCCTCATCCAGAAACACTTATCAAAATTTGCTTTTTACTCTCCAATGATTATCTGATGAAATTACTCATCTTTGTACCCGGAAGTTCCATTAATAAAAATAAAAAATACAACATGCAATCGAAAAACAGAAATATCGAGCATATTTGCTTTTACAGCTACAATGTGGTGGCTTTTCGCCTTTTTATCTATGTGAACTTAGATTGCCAAAAACATTTGATATATTTTAATTGAATTTCTGTAAGAAATTTCTGTTTCATTTCTTTCTGAATTCGAAATATGTCAAAACGTATCCATGAAAAGTTTAAATTTGTGTGGAAAATTGACCATTTCAATTTATGTTTACTTGAAAATGGTCAAAGTTTGACGAGTCCTGTGTTTGTTGCTGAAATTTTAAAAGGAACTTCATGGTGTCTAATAATTTCTCTTAATACAAGCAAAACTCACATTGGTTGTTTTTTTAGAAGAATTGAATGCAATCAGGATGATATGAATGTAGTATTCTCAACTGATCTAGTTGATATTTGTGGAGATGTCCTTCAAGCTATAACAAGTGAAGTCCGTACTTTTTCTCAAAAAACTCCATGTTGGGGTTGGAAAGAATTTTATGAAATCGAAGAATTTAAAAAGAAAGACATAAATATAAACATATCGTCAATAACACTTCGATGTTCAATCACTATACAGGACTCAGTAGAGGAATTAGATTCCCTTTGCATAGGTTGCACAAAACTTGATGTTGACAGATCGTATTTCCGATGGGATATAGATGAAATAAATTCCTCCATTTGGAATGCTAGCAAAATTTTTCCTTTTTCATCAGGGTTCATTGAAATCATGCTTACTGCCCCTGAAGATTTTGTGAATATTGAAGTTAAGAAAGTGAATAATGGAAATCACAGATTACAGTATGTATCATGTAAACTGTGTTTATTAGATGTAAACGAAGTAGAACAGGATTCGCAAAGGTCAGAATATGTGTTTAAATCTGAGAATGAAGATGATATTTGGCATTTTCCAGATTTCCTGCTAAAAAGCAAACTTCAGACTGAAAAAAATAAATATCTAAAAGATGGGAAGTTCACTGTGATGTGTGAATTTTATACTTCTAACGGAAGTACAGTTGATTGCGTGGAAACATATGATAAAAATAATCTTGTAAGCGTATATTCTGGAGTTCAGGAAGACACTGTAACAGTTTTACTAGAAGATCTTCGAAGAATGTATGCTAATCATTTGCAAACTGATATCAATCTATGCGTCGAAAATCGAACATTCCCAGCACACAAATCTCTTTTGTCTGCTCGATCACCTGTTTTTGCTGCTATGTTCGATAATGACATGTTAGAAAAACAATCTGGGATCGTTGACATAACTGATGTTGATGCTCATATAATGGAGCGTTTTCTGGAGTTCTTATACACTGGAGCAACAGATAACTTGGTTTTCGAATCGGCACTAAAATTACTAATTGTTGCTGATAAATATCAAGTACCTTCCTTGAGGAAAAAGTGTTCTTCTTTTTTAATGTTACATATATCGACAACCAATGTATGCGATGTTGTTATGGTAGCTAGCATGGTTGGAGACATAGCATTAAAAACTTTCGCTATGGATTACATATCAATTCATTCTGAAGTTGTATTAGTTTCTGAAGGCTGGTCACGTTGTATTCAAAACGATGTTAAATTAGCTACAGATGTACTTAATAGATTATCTATTAATACTAGATTTAAAAAATGCAAGTAAAGTATCATTATAGACACATTAATTAGTATTTTTAATTATATAATATTTTGGATATAATAAAATAAAATAGATTAATTAATAAAATAAGTAATAATATACTTCTTCATGTCCTCTCTATAATAATGTATTCAATCTTTTGAAGTGTTCTTGATTTCTTAAAAAGTTGCTTTATGTTTAAAATAGTATGTTGTTTTGCATATGTATTTATTATAACACTATATCTATCTAAAAGATTTAAAACTTCTTTAGTTGGAGCTATATTATTGTATATTGCAAGAGTATGATCCGCTGATTTTGATATACTAATCTTTAAATATTTTATAAGAGCTAACATACAAAAATAATTTAAATATTTTTATAATCCTATGTGCTTTGAATGAGATTCTAATTGTCTGTCTGAAAAAAAAATAAGCATACGGAGATTTTAATTAACACTATCAAAATACACATAACAATGGAAATATTTTTTTAAAATAAAAATGAAATATTAGCCAAAATTTAATTCTTATTATGTAGTATTAATTTATGCCGCAAATATTTTAACATTATACTTTATTTTTATACTGCTATCATATTTTTGACTTCTTGATTTTCGGAATTAAGTAAAATGTCTCTGCCATTATCTTAAAATTTAAATAAAAGTGTTTGCAAAAGTTAATTATACTTTTATAAAAACTGCCATTTATTGCGAATCTGGTTTATCTATTCAAATAGATAATTTATATAGTTTATATTGCTTATAGTTTCAATTATTGTGTGAAGTAGAATGTATACAAATTTTTTAATATCAAATCCGAAACTTAAGCATTTTTAAAGCATTTAAACTTTATTTTATTTATAATCATCGATAATATTTTGATATTTCTACAGAGTTCTATGATTTTTCAACTTTATATGTATAAATATGTACCTATTAGTGATGACTTTTTAGAATTTTAACATAACGCAAGACAATGTTCCAAATGCATTAATTGATATACAAGATTACTATGAAGCTGATTATATCTTTCATCACTGCAAATTAAAAAAAGGGTTATCACAATATCAGTAAAAAATTCATTATTATTTCTAATTTATAATATTTACAATAATCTTTAGATATCAGTACGCTTTATTAAGCTTAAACGTTTCACATTTTTGTTATTATTAAAATTAAAAAAAAATTTATTTACAAAATTTTTTAAAATGCAAAAAAAAAAAAAAAAAAAAAAAAAAAAATTTAAATATTTATTAAATCTTAGAACACGAAACACTCCGAAAAACTTCTTTTTACTGCTATACCTAAGCTTAATGATAACAACAGGCTTCGAAAAATTATATTCTTTATACGGCTTTTATTTCAATAAAAATTTTAGATTCTCTGTACATAAAAATTGAAAAAACAATGATTTTTAAATCAATACAAAGAAGCCCAAATTTTTCGTAATGATTTAGAAATTTTTTAAGAGATTATAGATGATAGAAAAAATTTTTTAAAGAAAAAAAAGCTTTTAAAAAAACGAATTATTAATTACCATTTTACAAAATTATCCTTAATACTAATTGGTTAAGAAGAACAGAAGTGCCTATTATCTCCGTATAATTAATATATAGTAAGGATAATACACAAAAAAATGTATTGTTACCGATAAAATACATGAATATCGGATAACATTGAATTTGACAATGGAAAATACATGGATAAATTAGTATGGGCATTAATATTGATAATTTAAATAAAAATTTGTGTTTTTTTTTAAGTGTTTGCAGGAAAAATATTTTGAAATATTGCTTACTTGTTAATTAATAGATTGAGTTGGGTCCAACATGCTAATCTCTTGTCAATGTTTAGTTCTTCATGTAGATATGTTATTATAACCTTATTCAAGAATTGACAAATTTGACAATGGATATAAATTTAGAATGAAATTTAGGATATAATTTCTTTATCATTTTTAAGCATCCAACAACAAAAAAGGAAAGTGTTCCTCTTGTGTCCATGACCAGATTTTTAATTATTGGTGCCAGGGACAAAAATTTTGAGAGTTCTCTCTGCTTGGCAACAGCAAACTTTCTATTTAATTTGGCAAAGGATTTTATTTGAGTGACAACGTAAAATAAGCTTTCCATTCGAATATCGGGCTGCTCTGTTGTGGGGGAGGGGCTCGAGGCTCCGTATGCCCCTGCTTGTGTCCTTGTCATGCGTGAAAACTTGTGTAAAACATTTTTGGTGAAAAAATATAATATGACAAAGGAAGATAATTGTACTAATTGGAAATAAGTTAGGGCTATATAATTTACAGTAAAAAAGTCTTCATTAGGAAATAAATTAAGACTTTCTTATATAGTAAAATTCTTCAAAAAAAGAAAAGAAATAAAGAGGAAAGCAAGTTTAGACGTACTGCTGCTACATGCACAAGTAGCTGATAATGTAGAATTTTGTAATGTTCTAATACAGAGTTAACTGCATTCAGAGGACAAGCCTATTAAAAATCTGTATGAAAACTTTCTCTTTTCCGTTCACTGAAATTTTTTTATGTAAGAAATATTCATCAACCAATGTACAAATATTCATCAACCCAAAAAAGGAAAAAAAAAAAACGATTTGTATCTAAAATTTTGTAGAAGATGTAAACTGGTAAACATTGTTTTTTAAGTTTTACTGTCAGTAATACCCTATCTAAAAATCTTATTTACAAAACTACATCAAACATTTTCTCCAGTATTAAAATATTTCCTTTATCGACTAAGACAATTGTAACTGTTTTAACATGTTTCCGGTTACAGGGTAGGTATAACAGTAATCTTATAATTTTGCTGCTCTTAGAGCACATTTGCTGCTCATAATTATCAAATAATAATAGAAATTATATTGCACTATCAAATGTTAATAATTTTAAATATACGAAGCTCAAAAAATTCCTATAAATGTAATTAAGGGAATAACTTATGATTATCTTCTTTTTATATAATAGAATTGAAATTCGAATATATCAACGATTATAATGGATTTTTTTTCAAAGGCTTTAAATATACGTTCAGAATGTATCACAAATTTCTAATGTACCTAAGTTCGTTATTAAAAATACAGTTAGCATTTAAATTTGTGTTGAATACATAAAATAAAAAAACCCCGCCTATACAAAATATTTGATTATTAATATAAATAAAAGTTAATTTATTTCTCAAATGGTACCTTAATAAAAAGTAAAGAAAACATATTCGGACTAAATGTTGTAAGTTAATTGCCAAAGCATTCAATAACAAAAATCTCAGGAAGATATTTTGAAAAGCAAAACTATATATTTTGAAAGAACTTGTGTTTATAGTGCTAATCCTCTTGAAAATCAAGTTTTACAGTTCATTTGTGCAATAATTAAACTATATTTGTATATTAGATATTCATATATGAAAGCAAGACAATTATTGACAATTCAAAATCGATGACATTTTTACACGAAGATTTAATTAGGGTAAATCATAACTGTAAAGAGAGTATATGCTAATAATAATGACAGATTTTAAGATTTAAGAAATCGATGTATTGATACGAAATTTGTTTTTCAATCTACAAGCTTCTTTTTTCCAAACAAATTCAATAGTAAATTATAAAAATGAAAGTTTACACTTTTTAATGTAATGCACAATATATATAATTTAATAGAGATTAAATTCTCTTAGTAAGCGTTTTCAATTCCACCTTTATTTCAACACAAATCTCAAGTCACTTGTCAGTAGACTGCGAGACTCTTTTTTTTCTCTTTATTTATTGATTTAACTCATCTTTATTTATTTATTTAATTCAAATATTTAGTTGAAAAAAGTATAATACAATATTCAAAAGACTTAAATATTTACATTTGATTTTTTAAGAATCAAAATATACTTTAAAGGGTAAAAATTAATTCAACTGCAAACATAAACAGATGAAATTAAGGAATATTTAAATTGATGACTTAACTAGTCTGAAATAATTTTCTTTTTTAGGCATCCATAGTTCCACGCATAACCACATTTAGATGAATTATCACATTTTAGTCGATAATATTTCAGGAAAGCTTAAAGAAGATTTTAGAGTAATCATGTACTTATGATAACATTAAATATATAAGAATTTATTTTTGATAAAATGAAACCAATATTTATTTTTTAAATATTCATTTAAATCAATGAATTACATGAGAAACGAAATATGTATGTAAAATTCTCTGTATGAACTGTGACAGTTTTGTACTTTGGTAAATATTACTTAATTTCAAATAGTTAAGAAAACTTATACTATGTTTAAAACAGTTTTTTTATTGTTATGTAATTAGCAGGTTCTGGTGCATATAAAGTAAAAATAAATTTATATATTAGAATAAAAAATTATTATTGACCTTAATTGAAGAAAGTTAATTTCAGAGAAAATTTTTTGGTAAATGAAAGAATTTACTTTTTTTATGTCCTATAAAATACAATCTGCTGGATGTAAGAAATTTTCTTGGTACTTGTAATCAAAAGAATTATAATACAACATTATACATTCAAACTGCTTTTAAGAAAGTAACAGTTTTTCATATAAATATATTTTTATAACATTGTGTACAAAATATTTATATTGAGTTAACATAGATAAGTATCTTGTGTATCAATAATTGTATTTTGATACCAACAATAACGACTAAAATGTGATATTCAATAAGCAACAAATATAAGAAATGTAAATAAAGCAGAATTATGAAATGTTTATCAATGAAAAGAAACTAGCAATTTCTTCTCAATATTAATTAATGAAGTTATAACTATCATACCTCTTTGACTTAAAATTTTTTGAACAAAAAAAATGAATTGAAATTCTTGTTAAACATATAACCAGAGTTTTAGGCACAGACTTGATTTTATAGTAACTAAAATCATACAGCTATTTAACATGCTATTTCTATCAAAACTGTTGATAAATATAAGGACCTTATTTCATATTTATAAAAAGCCTAAACGAATATTTTCAAATGTAAATAATTTTAATAATAGTGTTAAAAGGATATTTTTAGCCACTTTACTTTAAAAAAAATGTATTAATTTTTTTAAAAATACTTTGTATTTCTGTTTTTTTATGTTAAATTAAAATAAATATTTGTTTCTATATTTATTCAAAATGATTCTTCAATATAATTTTGATACAATTTTTTGAAATTGAAATTTATACCAGTTTAACTTAATATATTATACACATTTATTTTATTTTCAGGACTTTTAACTTTTTAATTGCTTTAACATGAAACATTTTTTAGCAAGACTTTCTTTTACAATTACTCTGAAATTTTATTTCAACAAAATATTAAATAACAGAAAAATTTATGCTCGTTTTCATTGATATTTCATTAATATAGCACATATATATACATGCTCGATTTCATTGATTCATTGATATTGCATAAGCTTTTATTAATAAAAAGTGTATAGATTACATATTTTGATAATCATAAAGATAAATCTTTTTAAAAGTACACAATTAATTACTCAAGTAAAATTTGTTTTAAAGTGAAAGGAAATAACAAAGATAGTGAACTTAGCCAATTTTAAAGTAGTTTCTGTCGATGTGTTTTCCTCAAAGAAAGGTAGTCCTAATTTTGAAAGATAGAGATGGAGAACTATGTATAGTCCATATATAATATTTCCATTTCCATATGTATTTTAATGGTGTTAAGTCCTCTCAACAAATATTTTTCCACAATGGTTTATGCAAATGCTCTTTTATTGATAAACTGATTACATTCATGTAAAAATTAACGAGGAAAAGAATCGCTTGGACCACAGAAAAAAATGGGTGTAAAAATTAACTGGAACTATTTGAAAAATCAAATTTTTAATTATAATTTACTAAAATTTCTTACATCGTTCATTTCCCATCTACTGTATAAATTATGTTCTTTTATTATCTACACATTTAATGTATATAATAAAGGGCCAATACAGAGCCATTTCACAAAGGGTTGATACAGAAACATTTCATATTTGCCATAAAAGGACGAATGCATGACTGGTGGTTTTAGTCATTAGATTTGCTGAATTATTAAAAAGATAGATAAGGATCTCAAGGATTCCAATGCGATAGTGATGCTCTGATAGGTAGCCATAATCAGCCAAAAGATAAATTAAATGACATTATCAAACTATGGCCAACTGGAGATTGTTAAGGGTTTATTCAACTCTAAAACTGAATTCTACATTGAATTTGCAATTTACGGTATTTTTCACTATTTATCTGATATGGATCCTTATAGAATAGAGTGAAAGTGCCAAAGTTTCGCCTCAAATTATCTTTTTTTCTGGGAATATTAGCATGTGGTCCTTAAAAATGCCACAGTATCCAGGTATCTGCTTAAGTAGCAGCCTTTTCATTTTTAAAATCTAATCCTGTAAATAATATCGACAGCGAGAAATTTTATCTCATGGAAATGATCCATTTGAATATATATTTTGCTCTCTAACTTAGAATGAGAGATAAAACTACAAGATTAGACAAAAAAAAAAAAAAAAAAAAAAAAAAAAACACATTTTTAAGCGCAAGTGGAACAGCTTCCACTTCTCCAACAAAAGATATTCGATATATTGTATTCATTCGCAGATTAATCCCCAAAGGAAGAAAATTATTTCATTTCATAACCTCAAAATTATACGATCATTCTATAGCAAAATCATTTATTTCCCTTAGTGAAAATGAGATAAGATACAAAAGTGTGTTATATGAAAAGGAATCGAGATATGGTTCTATTCAGATTCAAAGAAAATATGCAATTTAATTTTTCATTGGCATTTAAAAGTTTACTTCACAGTCTACCAATAAGTATTTGGACACCTGTGATAGAAAAGAAAAACTAACTTTATTCAAAATCAATAGTTGGTAGAACCTTCACGAAAGACAATTACAGCGCGAACCCTTCGAGGCATACTTTCCACAAGTCATTGTATTACAGCTAGTGGTATTGTCTTCCACTCGGCTTGAATTGAACATACAAATTCCTTCACTGATTTCGGACAGGTAGTGCACCCCTTAATTCGGCGATACAACTCGATCCAGAGGCTCTCCATAGGGTTCAGGTCCATTCGATAAACTCCATTGGCACCATACCAAGCCTTGGTTAACCTCGAAATATGACAACTGGCATTATTGTCCTGAAAGTAATGGGGGTCCAACCCGTAAAACTGACACAAGGTAGGAAGCTCATTATCATCCAAAATGGTGCAGTAGGCATCGGCGTTGAGTTTATCATGAATGGAGACCAAGAGTCCCAGTCCATACCAGGAGAAACACCCCAGACCATAATTCCATCTCCACCAAACTTGACAGTTGGTATCATGCATTCTGGCCGGAGAAGTTCTCCAGGCAGACGCCAGATCCAGCCATCCGAACGGTAATGAATGAACCTTGATTTGTTGCTGCAAAGAACCCATTTCCACTGATCTACGGTCCAATTTCGATGTGCTTTTCTCCACATTAACCGAGCAGCGTGGTTAGACTTTGTGATCAAAGGCTTACGGGCAACAGCACGACCATGAAAACCAAGCAGATGTGCTTCCTTACGGATGGTATTTATTGAAACAATATTCCCGTATGCCTGTTGAAACTCCTCGTGGATGAGGACCATCGGTTGGGTGCGGTTCTTCCGAATTTCTCTGGACAGTCCTCGGCAGTCTCTATCTTCCAGTTTCGTTTGCCTGCCGACTCGGGGCACATTCCGACAATCACTGCTCATCTTCCACTTATTAATCACGTGGGTCATTGTCAATTTTGGGTACTTCAGATCGCTAGATATGTTCCTTAAGGATCGTCCACATTTGTGATACCCGATAATTATAAGTTTCTCGAAATCAGAGAGCTCCGAACTGCGAGACATCTTGCATGTGACTAATGCCGATGCTGTTTCCTACACGATATATACCTGCTGAGGCCGTGACGTACCTCAGGACCGCTGATATTGTCATTTGCATAGATGCATACTGAATATTTCTTTCAAATCGTATTCTATTTATAAAGAAACAGTAGTTTGGTAAAAAAAAAAAAAAAAAAAATCAGATTTTAATAAACTAATACATTATTTTTCCATTGTACGAACATTCTTTCTTAGAATCAGTTTTACCGATCCCTACAAGTTCTTAAAAACGAAAATCTACTGTAAAAGTGTACACGTTCACTAAAAACTTAAATCTCTGTACAAGATTACACGTTCACTGAAAACAGATAGTGGCAGAGACGGCTGAAGATCGAGAAATAGGACTTATTTTAATAAATTGATGTTAGTCGCTTAATGGTCATTTTTAAATTTTAGAAGTAGCCATGCTGTCAAAGTGACAGCAATAACTGTGGCTCTATCTATCTATAGGTTTACATTGGTTACCCCACACACCTGCCGTAAGTATTTTGCGGCAGGTACAGATATCTACGGAATTATTCGCCAAACGTTATCTCAGGAACAACATTTATTAAAGCTGATAAGAAGTTTGTCTCTGAGTCAAGATCAATATTTGCAATGATGTCGAGATAGAGACAAATGAATTTTGGAATAGCATGACGTAGTAACTAACTTTTGTTTAACCAGTGATAACCATCATATAAGAGTGACTCGTAACGACTCGTGACAGATCCGATCTGGATTTAATTAAAGAACAACAAACCACGTGACATAATGGCATCAACGTTTGAAGACCCTATCACTTATGATGTCTCTCCATACTCTGTGCGGATATATCATCTATATATTGCTTATGGCTCACCCATACGTAGATGGCATCTTTTCTCTAATACTACTACCATTTCAGCAGGATATGTGTTAAATACCATTTACCGATCGGATGGATAGCACCAGACTTCATATTTACGAATTAGCCAATATGTGTGCTACACAAAGTACCTAGTTGTTTCCCTATAACTACCTGTCTCCCTGGATCATTTTCCAGTCAAAAATGTTAGGGACATGATTAGACACTGTTTACATATGTTACCATAGGCGAGTGGAGAAGATGGACAATAGCAAATGATTGAAAGGAATCTCTGAGGGCTATCTCTAAGAAACACTCCTCATACTCTTTTGTGTGCATGAATTCCGCATACTTTCAAATATGTTGCTACATGTATAACCACCAATGAATACGCAACAATTACTGAGCATAATTATATGATAGCTCTTTTCACTTACAAAGAGCTCCAGTGGCTTAGTAGCTTCACGCCGCTTCCCCTTAAAAAGTGAGAAGCATCTCATTTCCCGCAGGCAGTGATTGCGAGGATGACCACATTCTTCTTCATCTTCATTGGGTTGCTGGAAGTCGTAATAAAACCGATTATGATTTGTTAACAAGTATCTATCACTGTCAAGGTGTGCAATACACTAAAAAGGAATTTTGGAAGGAAATTAATGAATTGAAAAAATTATAAGCAAATTTTAAGAACACTAAAGTAATTATATATCATCGAATTTAAAAAATGCAATTATATTTCTTGTAAAATATTTATAATACTACTTAATAATAAAATAATTTAAATGTAATAAAATACTGATTTAAAAAAATGTTTTATGCTTAAATAGCTTTATTTATTTCATTCATTATGGATTTAAAAATCCAATTTATTTCAAATTTATGTACACAGTTATGAATAATTAATGAGTAACGCAAACTATACTGCCAGGAAAAAAAATATTTTTTTCCTTTGAAACACAAACCTTATTTTATAAAATCCGGTTTTATTACATTTTAATAACTAAATGTTAGCTTCGAAAATGAAATTTATGACTTGTTTAATTACCTCTCGTTTACTTACTTCTTAATTATTTCATACGCATACATTATTTTAAAGACGATTCTAAGAGATGCAAAACCCATCCAATTAAATTTTTTCAGCAACTGGCAAAATATTGAATAATATAGAATTTTTTAAAAAATTGTAAAGGCAAGATATGGTACTCGCACATCTAACGATCAACAATTAGTAGTCTTGCATTAAATGCACTTCTAATATGGAATAATTTTTTTAATTGCTTCAGTTAGTTAATAAACTAGAAAAAATACACTCATAATTTTCTAGCCATTGTTTCGAAAATATTAATATAGTAGAACCACATTTTTTAAACATTAAAAATTACTAGTTTCTTGATTTCAAAAATTTTAAAATAAGAGGAAAAGTGTTGAATGCACAGTAAAAATTTATTTGCATTCATTGCAAACATTTTAAGTATAAATGAAAGAATTCAAATTTTTAACTATAGCATAAATAAGTATTTATTATTTTTACTGGTGTATTAAGTCAAAAGTAAAACATTATCAATGGAAGAAATATTAAGGAAGAAAGCTTGTCTATATCTAAAAATGAAAAGTGATTTTGATTTGACTGATTTATTTTATATCATTTAAAATAATTATTATTTATTTATTTTAAATACAGATCATTTAAAATAAACCATTTACTCAAAAATTGATTTTATAAAAATTATTTTAAAAGCAAGTGTTTTTATAACTATTTTAGCTCAAGTTTTTTTTATTAATATTATATTACTTTTTTCAAGAGAGGAGTGCTACAAGAGATATTGTACCAAGAGCCAGTTAAGCTCACTAAACGGCAGTCAAGTACTCTATTAATTTCAATATTGTTAACGTTTTTTTTAGCGATTTCATCACTATGCAAACGAGTACAAAAATTTACCCAGAACTATGAAGTGCATAATATTGCATTAAAGTAAGAATTTCATATTATACCTAAAACCCTTTTGCAAAATATTTAAAAACTTAAGGAATAGTTTTTTAAATATTTTTAATATGAAGTTTAAGCATTTTTATAAATTAATTTTCGGACTCATTATAACGACTCTTTTTAACATAGTTGTTTATAATCATAACAAAATTTCCTATTAAAATTTCGTATTGGCTTAAGGATAATGAACATTAAATATATTTTTATTTATAAAATATTTAGTCATATATTCCAGATTTTTCTTTCTTGTTAAATTAAATCAAGAACGATAAAAAAAACTCAAATCTTGGCTTTTTTAAAGAAGCATTTTTAGGTAATGGAACTGTAATTTTTTAATAGAAATAATATCGATTATATTATTAAACAATTGTTGTGTTATCTAATCACAGATACAATTCAATTAATACAGAAATGTATCTTTTATTTAAAAAAAATATATATAAACGTTTTTTTTTTTTTTTTTTTTTTAATGTTTTGTGTAGTTACAAAGTTAACAACTGTTTTAACTTTTATCAGTCACATTTTTTTTTTTTAATTTTTCCGCATGAAATAAAATATTCAGTGAGAATTGCAACAAAACAATATATTGGCAGGTGAATCACGTAGGGAATTTATATTTAAAAAGTAGTAAAAAGAATACTCCTTTTTTTAAGAATTGGATTTCAATATAGAGTTGGGAGTATAATACAACTATAAACTTCGTGGGGGTTCAACTATAGTGTATGTTTATTGCTCTACAGCCAACAACTGTGAACAAAAACTAATTCAACCAAATATACTTGATTATCAGAAACTATGCAAAAATTGCTATCATTGCTTTAACTTTTTAATATTTTAATGAGAGGATCTTTTTGTCCTTAACAAGAGAACAGCATTTGGTTAAGAGCACTATTATCAAACTGATATATATACTTCTAAAAATATTAATAATATAAAATATACAGTATATAGTAAAAGAAAATAGAATTCCTTTTCCGAGTTCTAAACAGCTTTAAACATAATTTTATCTGAAATAAATTTATTAATTGAATTGAAGATATTGAATATACTGGTCATTCATCATGAACGTTCATTCATCATGCATTGTACTTTCCTTTGAAATCATCAACTGAGATTATGGTTTAAATTTACAAAGTGACTGACTGTGTAACTGATTCTGGTTGATAGAATTTGATCACTTGTAAAATGTATCACAACCTACTTCTTCAATTCACAATGATTTATTTAAAAAATTTCTTTTTGAATTTTTAGCTAACAGCACAAAACAGACAAAAACAACTTTATTTTGTACTCAAAGTCGATAACTCCTTAACCATCTGAGGTGTTGCGAAGAATCTTGTTTATAATTTCCTTGTGGGAACAGTGTGTGCTTTCACTGCAAAGCTAGCTCGTCCCCCCTCAGCACATGTCAAGAGTACAAAAGACTAATTCACGATATATTCGTTTTTTCCCTTACCATTTCGGAGTAGTGTCATCTAGATGAATGATGTTCATGGACCTGTGTCACCCAAAAAAATCATTACATATTTGTAGTTTAGGTTGGGAATGCTCTGCTCCGAAATTTTTACTAGACTTCGTTGCAATTTTTTACTAAACTCAATGAAATTATTTTTTAGTATTTTTGCCTTAAAATTTTAATATAACTCTAATTTTAACACTAAATGTCACATATTCTGTCACATGACATGAAAGTCACATATTCTACTTTATTCTGAAAATATTTGTTTGAATTATATGTGGTTTCATTGGAATTATACATGGCTGTTACATTACACTTTTTTTTTTTTACTTGTTTACAAACGAAAGTAATTTGTATGTATACCTTCATTTTGAACTTGACAAATGAAAATATTTGACTTCATGACAAATTTAAAGTATAAGGATTGAGATATATGTAAAATTTGAAAGTCAAAATATTTAATTTTGAAATGGCTAATTATTCTTTAAAATTAAATGGGTATAAGTTACAAATCGATTGATTGTTTTATCGTTTTAAACCGATTCAGTGTTATTAATAACTTATTAGTTATCTATCTTACAATGAATTCTTAAAGTAAAGTTTTTTCTCTTTTTATTACATTTAAAACATTACTAACATTGGATTATATTTTATTGGTAGATTAATTAATCCTTTTGGCTTCTCAAATTTGAGATTAATTTCTTAATTTTTCATATATATATATGAAAACTTAAGGCACTGTCGTATTATCACTTTACATGTTTGAACTGCATTCATAAATTTATTAGTAACAAATAGACTTTTATATAAAAAAATAAAAAAAAAAATTTCCTCATTTAAATTAAAAATGTTTAATGCTTTTTTTTTTTTTTTTTTTTTTTTTTTGTTTAACATGCATGGTATATAGCAGGGGTGGCCAAGACGTCGACCACAGTCGACTGGTAGACCGCGAAGACATTTTAGGTAGTCCACGCGACCATCCCGATATTGACCTCGGATATTAACAATTTAATTTATGACTTATGACAATCAATGAATTATTTAAAATAAAAATTTACTTCAGTCTACCTTTTAAAACCCGAAACAAACTGTACAAAGATTTACGATTTAAGGTTTACGATTTAAAACCTAAAACGGACATGATGAGCGCGATTAAAACATTAAAAAAAAACTATAGAAGGGTATGCATTTCAATTAAGAAAACATGAATTAACACTAAAACTACCGAAAGGGGTCATTTGACCCATTTTCCCATTAATTTAGCCGAATAAAAAAAAATCCCTGGTATGTTTAGTGTTAAGAAACTTCATAAAAAAGAGTGCATCCATAATCCAAACAGAGACTTCGAAGATTTCGCTTAATACTTACTTGTTTTGTTTGAAGAATTTGAAAGAAGATTCGCTGACTTAATTAGGTTGAAAGAAATACTCAATTTTATGATATTTCCATTTAATGAAAATGTCAATATTGATGGAGTATCTGAAAAAATAGGACATTGAATAGATATCACATCAATCACGGTCGAGGAAGAAATTATTATTTTAAAATGCGATACATTTCTTAAATCCAGAGCATATTTAGCAATACTGATTTTTGGAAATTAATTTCTGGGGAAACGTTTCCAAATATTTACAAATTGATTATGTATTTGAAATCATACTTTGGATCGAGGTATCTTTGCGAATCTGCATTTTCAACCATGAGCAAATAACAAACACTGGTCGCATTAAACAGATAAACATTTAATTTCGTGTTTATGCATTGCAATAAGCTCGTACCAGCCACAATATTATAAACTTGACGCAGATATACAGTGTCAAATTTCAACTAAGCGAAGTGAATAGGATGGTCAGTTTTTGATATATGAATACTTAGATTATTTTCATAAGTAAATTTTTATTTTGTAAGTATTAATATAAAGCTTTTTTTTAGAAAAATTACATAATTTACCATATTTCCTTATTACCGAAAATAAATATGTATGTTAATTTAGCTCATCCATTGGTAGACCGCCTTCGATTTTTTAAAGGTGGAGTAGACCCCGGATCCCAAAAGTTTGGCCACACCTGGTATATAGCATGGTAAAATTAACCAAATATTTTACACTTTTATTTCACAGAATTATTAAATTTGATCTTTTACTAAATTTTTACTAAACTGTTATTAATATAGTTAAATTTATTTTATAATGAAATTATTTTTCATATTGTTATCTATTTACAGTATAAATCTATATGATACAATGCATTTATGAGGAAATGAAAGAAGGCTTATATATTATAATGAATAATTAAATTTACTGAAAATGCTTGCAAATATATATTTCTGAAAATATTGTAAGAGTATTAAATGATAATTCTTGCAAGAGTTATCATTTTTCATATTTATTATTAAACTATGAAAACAAATCATGAAATATAAAAATCCGTCCAAAAATGAATTCCTTATTGGTAATGAAAATAAGTAATGAAACTAAATTTATTTCATTATTGTATTTAAAATGCAATTGCTTTAATTATTTTTTTTTATTTGGAATCAATTAAGAATAAAAATATGAAATACTAATTTGCCATATTATACATAATTTTCACCTTTCATAAAACAACTTTATATAAAATTGGAAGATAATTTGCAAATAATGAAACACTTGGCTAACCACAGTCTAGTTATTGGCCAGTGCTCTTTTAAGTATAAGGTACCTGGTTCAATCACAACTAACTGTTGAAGGGAAGATGGATCTTGGTAATAAGTGCTTGGGAGTTTTTCAGATTTCCTCCATTCCGATTTATGAATACGGCTCATTGTCAATAACAAAATCTATTTGGAAAGCAATTTAAGAGATGCAAATTGAAAAGCCTTAAAACAGCTGTCGATTAATTTGCTGTTCAATATGCAACTTTTAAATCATGTAACACAATATATAATATTACATAGATGTGATATTGAAGAATTTGATTATATTGATTTTATAATTTTAAGAAACAGGCAAAGTTTAATTTATTTTTCTTCAAAATAATAAAATTTTTTATTTATTTGAATTTTTTTTTACTGTAAATGAAAAATTAAGTGGGATACACACTTTGATTATAATCTCTTTGTAGTTCAAATCAGATATGATTCTCAAAAACTAATAAAATTTCCTCATTTAATACTTAAAAACAAAACTTTTGATAAAGAGATCATGTGAAATAATAAATTTATACGTACATATACAAACAAAAATAGCAAAGTGACATTTAACTTAGGAACATTTGCATATAACTATTTGAATGGGATTTATTGAAACACTTTTGTCTTTTTCATGGATTGAAAATTTAGAATATTACATTGACAAGGATTTGATTCAAACAGAATAGTATCCATTGTATTACTGCTATATATGTTATCAATTTAACATTCATTAGTTTCCTATGAAATTTGTATTGTACAAAGTCCATTAGTTCAAAATTTGTAATCTGAACCAACCATTTAAATCAACTGAGTATAATCAGTAAGACTTTTCATTCTTTTTGATACTATGTTTATTCGTAATTTCAATTTAACAATATGTGCATCAAATTTAATATTTACATTAGAACTTTTTTAAATATCTGGTTTAACATTATGATATTGACTTTTGCTACTCATATTCTTCATGTCTAGTATAATGACTATAGTTTACAGTTTCACATCTACTTTAGTCTATACTATTACGATATATTTGACTAATATAATCAAAATTAGCTAGATGTTTTTATTTTATTATGATTAAATGGAGAAACAAAAAAAACTTAAATATGCTAAGAAAATACTTTTTTTAATTCTTTCATTAAATTTACTTCTAATTATTTGTATTACAAAACATATTTCAGTAAAGAAAAAAAAAAAAAAATTGAATGTGTAAATAAATGAAGATATGAATCTTTCTAAATATTTAATTATTAGAATACTATTGTAAACCTAAGCATACAGATTTTCAGAGTTTTTAGCAACATTTTTACACAAGATATACATACATTTCAATATTTATTCAAAACAATTGGGAACACTTAAGGACACATGTAATTAAAAATATATTCTTTTTAACAAAACTTAATGTACAATTAGAAATGGAAATCATTCTATTTGAAATCTTTAATAAAAAAAAAAAAACATTTATAGATTAAGTATTTAGAATAAAAATTACAATTGTATTCTACAAGGAGATACTCCTCAACAGTTTCCTGGTTAATTGAAAATAGCCTTTTTTAAATTATGGAAACTAACTAAATGTACAATTAGTAAAAATTTTCACTTATATTTGTTGAGAAATTTTTTTATCTATTAAAAGGAATTTTATTCTGTTATTTTTATGATTTTAGAATTTATACTTTATAATATTATAAATATTTTGTTATTTTTTTTAAAAAATAGCTGCAATGGTTTAAATTAACTAACAATTAAACTATCAAACTTGCTATCTGATCAATAAAATTATTTGAAATCACAACTTTATTTACAAGCGAAATTAAGGGAAGACTGATTATCTTCTGGCTGTGTACCACCTTTTTGAGAATCAGCTACATGCTTGAACTTAAATCTATTTCAATTCTTTAATATCAACAAATAATATCCAACAATTTATATGTAAAAAAAATTCAAATAACTTATTTGTCAGTTTTAAACATATTGAATTATCTTTATTTGTAAATTTTATAATAGAAGCGATATACATATAACTAAGAAATACTTATTAGTAATATGTATATTTTATTAATCTCATAAAAAAAAAGAAAGTTAAATAAAAATATACAGCTTTTAAACTGCAATAATTTGAATATTTTTAACTATGAAAACCAAAATGTGAATTAAAATAGAAAAATGTAGTACAATTAAAACCATTTACAGTTGTATCTTCCCTTGAAGCGGATTTCTCACTCCATTTACCAGTAAATGCTCATTTTATTTAAATGAACTGTGACCATTCAACCAGCAAGTTCCAAAGCCCCAATTTAACACCAATGTTTCAGATTTAAACTGGAAGCTTTATAGTGAAGTTAACTGCCCATTCCATTGAACTTGGGATAGCAGGTTAAAGCATAGAAATTTTTGCCCAAGTTAACTTAAGAGAGCCAGTTAAGGGGTTAAACTACATCTTTGAACATAATTACAATTGTAAGGAGCAAAAAAGTTGATCAGTGAATGTAATTCAATTAAATCATTTTATATGAGCAAAATTTATAATAAAGAGTTAATTTCATTTCAATCTACTTTAATTAGATATTAGTTATAAACTAATCTGTAAAACTTATATTTTTTTTGTTCCATTCTGCGATTTCATTGGTTTATTATTATATATCAATGAAATCAGATCTAATAAGGGACTTTTTCAATAAACAGTGATGATCATGTGATAGTTATATCGTGTGGACAAACAATATTTTACAGCTTTTAAGGTATAAATCAATATTATGATTTAAAAGACCAAAATTAACATTTAAAGAATTTAGGAAGAAAAATGTGTCATGTTTACTTGAAATAAATAGATCTTAGTAACATTTAATATAAATTTAAAAGTACGATTGAGAATATGAAAGAGGAAAATAATTTTCTTAGTATAAAAGATACAAATCTTGCATTTTCTTTAAAAGTAAGAGAAAGCATGTCATGAAGGAATTAGAAAAATCTTAATTTTAATGAAGCAGCCTGGATTATTAGGAAAACCAATAAAATTTTCTGCAGGTGTGAATTCAGAAAATGTCAACTGTTTAAGCATTTAAATTGATGATAGCTGAAAAAAAATCAATAGAGACACTAAAGAAAATGCTTAAACTTTACAAGCATCTTAAAAAATAGAGAATTTTCTATCATACAAATTTTGCAGTAAATAAAAAGAGGTTCAACAAAGAACCACTTTTTAATTCATGTTGTAAAAATTCAAGGAGAAACTGCATTAGTTGATTCTGAAAAAGCCACAATAAGCCTAAAAAAAATTGGAACATAATAAGGATAATCAGCGCATTAAGTTTTCAATAGAAACATAGACCTTTAGAGAAAATATTCATTAACAAAAGCATCTTAATGGAAAGAAAAAATCAAGTTTGGAAGACAGGAGTTTTTTAGATGCAAGGTACTATTATCAGACCTTCCACATTATCCACAAATTCCATCATTACAATGATTTTCCCTACCACTTTAAGGCTGCAAACATGAGATCAAGGTGATTTTTAGCAGATAAGAATTTGATACAATAAAAAGTAGAAGTAATTTTCAACTGAATACTGGACAGACATCTAATCTTTATTTTAATAAAAAAAGATCAATGTTAAGTACATATTAAAAAATAACATGGCTGTCTTCAGTTGAAAAAGATTCTATTGAATAGTCAGAAAATGAAATTGTCTCACATCAAAACTTGCTAAATTGCTATTAGATGAACAATTATGTACATAACCACAAAACCTTTGACACTTATTAATGGAAATATGAAGCAGATTTGATCAAAATGGCATAAAGGTAGAAATAAAATACATTTTGACAACAATAGTACTGATGTGGACATTGTAAAGTTTATCATTAAAAGTAAAGATTCTTATGTTTAGATGATCTTAAGAATTCCTTCTGATTCCCTTATGAAAAATTTCATTAAATTCCTAATGCAATTTTCATTTTTCTTGAATTCCCTTATGCTGAAAACAATCAAAACTTCATGTGAGTAGTAAAATTGTCTTTCTTAACATTCACTCTATAATGAGCTTGTAAAAAAAACCAAAATAAGTTTTTTATTAAGAATAGGAAACCAAAAAAATAAATACATAAAAAAAATTTAGAAACTGAAACTGTTAAACCAGAAAAAAGTTGATTTGATTGAATGAGATAAATTGAAAAAAAGAAATTGTCAGATCTGAATGAATAAATGAAGAAAGCTATTACATTAAGATGTTATTGTTTTGAACATCATAAACACAAATTTAAAATTTTAATCAAAAACAAGAGCGAGTGCTGTGGAATTAAATATGTCAATTATCAATTAGCTATATTAGATATTTAATTCTATTATTAAGATAAATACAAAATTGAATTTAAAACATGTCTAAAATTAACATTATTTTGCTTTATATTGTCTAAATAAGAATCAAACACAAACATTTAACTTTTACTCCACTCTTTAAGAAACCAAATTAAAAAATTAAAATATCATAGTATATTAATAACTAAGTGGACTCAAATTTAAAATAGTTAAAAAAAGTGGTTATTTCTAGTAATCTGAACCATAATATAAATTAAACATAAAACATTTATTTCACCAATTTGTTTATACAAGTTTTATAATTTTTTTATTAGACAGAAATACACAATCAAAAAAGAAATACACAAATATATAAGAAAAGCAAAAAATCTGTAACATCCTAATTACATGTACAATTTATATCTTGTACTAACGAGTCCATGAGAGTCTACAGAAATAATACAAATCTATTGTGTGATTTAACACAGAATGAGAGCTTCAAAAATAGAGTTCACTGATACGGTGCTGGTCTAGAATGAGAATTTGATCTGTGGCTGCCACTAACTCCATGCTTGCGTTTGTGTTTGTTGCTCTTCTTCTTAATAACATTAGAATCGCTGAAAAAAAAATCACCAATTTTAGTTTTTTTAATTCAAAAATTTTAAATTTGATTAAATACGCCAATATACAATACTTGTTAATTTTGACTCCAAGAAAAAAAATTACTAATTGTATCTTTACTTTATTTAAAATGTCCAACCTATATTCAATTTTAAATGGTTATATTGAGAGCAGTTGAAAACATTTTTATTTTCCTTTACTATAAACAAATTAAAAGAAACTAAAGAGATATAACACCTTTTAGAAAGCTAATTGATTTGATTATTCTTTGCTCTAAATTCATTAGACATCATAAATTTTCAACAAAAGGAAATATTTTATCTGTTCACTGTACTGAATATATATATGTTCTCTAATTCAACATTTTATTTGAGTAGCTTTGTTTTCGTTTTATGGAAAAACAATTTCAATGCGCTGTTTTAATAAGCTTTCAATTCTAGGAGTTTAGCAACAGTCAAAAAAATTTCCAGGAAATATCTAAATCCATATTATTATTATTATTTTTTTTTATTTTACAAATTGTTCTTAACCAAATATGCATTTAATTTTGTATTAATTATGTATATGTAACACTAATTATATTTTGAAATAATAGAGATGAATTATTTCAAAAGCCTTCAATGAATTTACAGTTATAACAGAAAAAATGTTATTTAAATAATCATTCGATTTTACTGAATAATACATGGTATAAAAGACTCGAAATTTTATACATACACACACATACATATCATTCTTTATTAATTTATTAAATACTTCCAAGATATCTACAGCCTCTTTTAAGTTTCCAAAACTTACAAAATTTGAATGCTGTACATTTCTAAAAAAATCAGCCATTTTAGTGAAAACAAGCCATTACATTCAAACCATCCAATGACAAATTTGAGAGTAATTCCCTTGTTAATAATTCTAAGCATTTCTCATTCGCGTTTTTAAATAAAGCATCTCCAGGTGAGAGACTTAAAAAAAAATCTGACAAGTAACAGTGTTTTAAACAATATCATTGTCTTAATATTTTACAAGGAAATACAATTGTTTTAGCTGTAGATTATTATTTAAACTTTCATTAAAAAAGAAGCAAATAATTAGTTTCTTAACTTTTTCTTTCAATAAATTGGAAAAATTAGATGCAATTCCAAAAACTCTTAAATAAGCAAATGTCCATTTACCAACACAACTGAATTGCTATTCACTGTCTGCAATGCAAATCTCTAAAATGAATAGATTTTTTTAAGCAGATTCAGCCAGCTCTAATAAATATTTTTCCATTGCTTTGAAGCCCTTCAAGAATTTTCTTCTATTCTGGTCAATTTTTGCCAATTAGTTATTTCTAGTATTTTAAAATCATTTACTACACAATCCATTTATCTCAAAGCTGGCTTACCCCCTTTTTATAGTTCCTAAAGTTTTTATGATTGAAGTTTTTAAATGTTAATGATAAAATAGGATTCATTCTGCATAGGTGACCTGCAAATTTCATGTGACTAATCTTAATAAATCTGATATATATAGCCTTGAATAATTTGCACAGTTCAAAGTTATGTCAACATCTTCAGACTTTATTTTACTCACATCAACGAAGATTTTTCTCAAAATTTTTCATTCGAAGATAGCTAGCTGTTCTGCCTTGGATTTAGTTAACGTCCAAGTATCAGATCCATAAGGGTCTAATACATGTTTTTTACTTTCAAAAAGGATTTCACAGCTGATTTATTCATATTTGAAATATAGCAAACTAGACAATGGGCAAGTATTTCTCCTGAACCATGCAAAAGCCATTCTTTAAATGACTTTTGGACTCCACTGGTCATGGAAGACTTTCTATCATACATATAAAAATTTTATTTCACTGATGAGCGAAATTCATCCTGATTCACTTATGAAATTATAAACAATTTTCATAAAGGGAAGATATGGAAAGTATATTATAACACAGATATTAATATTCAGTGAATTTTATAAATATAAAGAAAATGGAAACAAATAGAAAAAGAATCAATTAAAGTCACCTGCCTGACTGCACCACACGACAATCTTTAGTGATTACTTAATACACATAATTGTAAATACTACATCCAGACCTGATTGAACTGGATTAACATGAAACTATTGTGGCTGAACTGGATCTTTTTTTAGTCAACAGTTATGCATACAATAGCAACCAAATACCAATTATGCTGCCATCTAATTATAACATTAAGAGCTAATATTCAATTTCCCTTTCAGACACTTCATTATTGTTTTAATATTTTAAATTTCCACACTCAAAATTATTTTCCAACAAAAAATAATGTTATCTAAGTAAAAATTCCAGGAGTGATTCATAATTTTCAATGTGTCCAGTTAAAATTCCAAGAGTTGTACAAAGCCTGTTATAAATAGGTAACTTTATACAACTAATTTAAGATTTTAAATTCATAGAAAAATATTACAGACACATTAGAAAGTAAAACTATATATTTTGCATTTTATACAATTAATATTTAGAAATCAATAATTAGTTTTAGTCTTTTTTTCCAGCTGTTTTTGATTCTTGACTATCTAAATCTTAAAATTAACAACTCCATAAAATTATGAAGTGACTAATAACATTGTTACCTTCTAAAAATAAAGGTGCCTGAAAAATATGCAGCCTTTTTTGGGGAAAATGATAGCCCAATTTGAATAGCATTTTGCTGACTGAGAAGATAAGTTTTCATATTTTTTACTTGCACAAATAACATTTTCATATTACAAATAAAATTGACACATAGCTTCAAAGGAATGGTATTATTAATTCCGAAAAGTTGACATAGTTTATATTAGCAAACAATTGCTTCATGTCACAAAATGATATAAAATAATTTCCTTTACTTATAATAGTACCAAATACTGAGGAATAGTTTTGAATCAACCAAGATAATAATCTAAATCCATTTAAAATAACTTTTTGTAATTCATTTAAACATCTGCATATACCTATCATTTGAAAATTTTAAAGCTTTTTTTCACTGTTACCTTAAAAGTCTAACTGTAACAAATAATCTAGATCATAAAAATTAGTTTTGATTTATAAACACACTTAACTAATTTACAAACAAAATACAAATAATCGGCATTAAATTTTACACAAGGAAAAAGATTTTTAATGCAATTCTATATTAGTTAATCAGCAGAAAAATTAAAATTATTTAATTTTAGATTGAAATTCAACAGTTAATTATGATCAATTGGAAAATTATAACTGAAAGTATTTTAACTTCTGACATTGAAAATAAACTATGTTGCTTGATATCTGCTTTTAAAGTAACAATGACATGTCTGAATTTACTCTCTATACACAATTAGATATCACAGAATTAATAAAATGCTTTAAAATAATGTATATTTAAATAATTCATTTGAGTTTTTTTCAAAATAAATTTGGACAAGTTACAAGCTTTTATGAATTATGAGAGCAAGAAATTAAAAGTAACAATATTTATAAAATACTATTTTGCATTCTTTGTAAACAAATTTGCAATTTAAAACATGTCAATAATTCAGAATCAAAATTTTGTTTGCATCGTTCTATTTTAGGTAACATTTAAAAATTGGTACAGGTTTGGAGTGACTTTCATTTTTCATGCTATAAGTGCTGCATAATTATCTCTACAACTTAAAGTTACATCACTTTGCACAAAAGCTGGTTTTCAAAATCCCTATCACAAGCAAATCAAACATCACAATACAGCGTGTTATTTTAGAATTCAAATATCAAAATTTTGAATATTTCCTCATAATATTACAGAAATATTACTACACTACAACTAATTAGAAACTAATTTTAAAAAGATTAAGTATTACAAAACAAATATATAAAATAAAATAATACCAATACTAATATTTTATATAAGCTCAATAAAATATATATATATATATATATATATATATATATATATATATATATATAATCAAAATTTTCTTTTAAAGAATAAATATAAAAACACTTTGAAAATACACAGCATAATATTAAGCAGATATTAATGATGGAATAAAAATTTAAATCAATAATGTAAATAATAGTTCTAAGGAAACACATTAAAAGAAATCAATGTAAACAATCTAGAATAGGAGACATTCAGGCAATAAAACTAAATCAAGAGCATCAATAACATACATTTTTATGAAAACCCTGATATTAACCAGGCAGTGGCACCCACCTTAAAAAACAGAGTGAATGCAACCTAGCCCCAGAAAACTGGGTGATAATGTTAAATTAATAACATAAACAAGAAATACTTTTATGAAAATCTAAGTTTTAAATTAACAAGAACAATTTACAATAAACCTAAGCATATATGTCAAATATTACAAACATACAATTTTACAGCAGCAATTTTAATGAAATTAATGCAAAGCAAATAAATGTACTTGCCTAATCAACATTTGTTGAAAAATCAATTGCACCATTTTGATGAAACTAGCACTCAAATTAATTAAAAAAAAAAAAAAAAAAAAACTTTTATATTAATAGCCACACCCGACACCGCCTTCATAGAAATATGAAATTTTGTTCACTACTAAAATAAAACTTTATTGCAACACAACTTCAAACACAAAAGTTTCAAGCCATAAAAGTAAAATAAACAAAACACAAAGCAAAATTTTTAAGAGTTATTATTCTGTGCAGCCATACACCAGGTTATGTCATACAAATGCAAGAATCCATTCTGGTGCAGTAATCAACAGGTTTAATGCATTTGGCATGTATATCAGATTGTCTTAAAATACAATAACATTTAGTCTTATTTTATAATGAAAATGAGTAAATTAAAAATTATAATTTAATTCCCATAAATAATCTGTGCTTAACTGAAGCATTCATATCAGAGAAAACAGAAAAAATATATACATGCTGACTAAAAAACAAATCTGATCAGATTTAGCTGCTATAGATGATAGATAATTCAGAATTAAAACATAATTAGTATCAAGTTGCATTAAGTTTAAAAAATTCGGAATTATGCTTAAAAAGCACAATATTCATTGAAGATATTAAATCCAATATAATGCTCACAAAATTATTGAATTAAAAAGGTTATGAAATGTTTGAAAAATCAAAAAATTAAACTGCAGATTTTGATAAATATAGATACATATCAAAATATACAAGTACCTACAAGTCTATAGTTTTAGATTCTCAAAATAAACATAGTTTTATAAAATTATGAAATATTTTAATACCTAGAACCATCAGTAATGGCAAGAACTTCATGCTGTGGACTGCGAGTTCTTCTTTGTCCATCATAACCAAGCATTGAGCGAATTGGCCGTGATGAAAAAGTCTGGGCTTTTTGTTGCCATTCTTGATTAAACTGTTCAGCTTCATCTAAAAATAAACATAATAAATAAATAATTACATTATGAACTAAATGAAGAAGGTACAATATTTAAAGCAAGCCAAAACTAGATATCAAAAGATTGTTTAATTATTTGTTTTATCTTGTGTACCATCCATGTATAAGAATTTTGAACAATTGGGCTGTTTCTACAAGTGGAACTGATAAAAGCTTAATTAAGACAGTTTTAAATTACTGTAAGTTATCACATAGTTCATATTATGCACAAAAATACAAGATGAATGAAAATAACTTATTATTGATTTTCTCCCAAATGCTTCTTTTATCAGTAGCATGAAATAATCAGTTTAGTTAATGGACCTATAAAAATTAATAGCCTATAAATTTAAATATACAAATAACAAGTTGTCCTTTACAGAACAAACAAAATTTATAGGATACACAAATGAAAAATTGCTACTTTAATTTTTAAATCAATAATCAAACTTTTTGGCTTCTTCATAAATATTAATATAATAAATCAGTTTGAAAACTATTACACTGATTTTCAATGAAAGTTAGGAAAAATTTCAAATAAAATAACAAAATATTATAATTATAATAAAAAGTAACTGAATATAAACAAGTATAATCTACAAAAACAATTTTGGCATGTAAAACACAATACAAAATAAAATCATATCAGAATTTAGTGCACAATTAAATATTATATATTCATACCATCATCAAGATTAATATATTCATGATTTTCTTCCTCATCCCCCGTATAACGGTTCTTCTTTTTCTCTATAACATGCCCTCTGTCATTGAGATGATGCCCAATAGCCATTTCTTGTAGACCAGTTCTGGTATCCTGAACTGAACGTCTGGTTTCCTTAACCTAAAAGTAATTTTATATTCAAGGAAAAATTGCATGACTTCTAAGTACCTAATTACCATATTTTCCTGTATATAATTCGTGGAAGTGTTAAAGTTTCGAATTTTACTGTGCATATTATATGCCGCCACAGATAATATGATAAAAAAAACATTTTCCATATGAGATAAGCTTAAAGATTTGAAAGAAATGCAGTTTGTTTCATAAAATAAATAATAGATGGTGCCACAACTTGGCTGATTTATTTCTGTTATAATTAGTTTCATCCAATAACATTCAGAAACAAACTATTTCTCAGAAAGATAATACAAATGTTTAGACTATCGTCATTTCACATTTTGCCTTTATCTAAGTTGTTTTGTTATCAATTGTTGTCAATTTGCAATCATTACTATACATTTAAGTTCATTTTATCATCATATAGAAACCAAAGTATTAAGTTACACAGCAGATTTTAAACAAAAAGCTACAGAGAAGGGAAATAAAAAAAAATACCTATAAACATGTTAATATAAGGGGAAAAACAAACAGATACAACAGAACAAACAATACAAAAGAAAAAAATGAACCCAATATGGAGTTTTAAAATAATCTATTTTTTTCATTTAATTATTAATGAAAAAATATATTTTTATATATTTTTTCATTAATAATTAAATGAAAATATATGTCTAAACTAATTTTAGTTATTAAAAACTAAAAATAGACAAGATTTACTAGAATCTTCTTAGACTTATCTTCTTGATGATCAATCTGACATTTTCTTTTTAGTTTATTGCACTTTGTGTTGAGGTGGATCCAAACATATTTTTCATAATGTTTTTTCTGTACAACTTATTATATTTTTAATCATATTGTATATCTTTTATTTTGGGACACATTATCCACAGTATATACTTATGATTATTCAGGAAAAAATTGCTGAGGATAAAAGCAATGTTTTTTTCTTTTCTTTAACTCAAATATTAAGTCTTACAGATAATGCGCAAATATGGATTATATACAAGAAAATACAATTATTGAATAAAATAATACCACCAGCAAATATATTGTTTACCATAATATGAATTTCTATCAATTAAAACATTTTACAAGTTAAAAGATTTATTAAAAAATCTATGAATACTCTCAAAACGAATTGTCACTATTCTTCTGCTCCAGAAAGCTATGAGACAATCACTAACAAATTCAGAAATTTACCATATTTGCGAAGACCATTTAACACACAGCAAAAATAATTCCATGATAATAGAATTACTTTTTTCAGCAAACATAATTTTTCATTGATAGTTATTATTGATTTTTGCTCCGTGTCATTTTTTGTCTATCCTACATTTTACTATATTGGAGATGCATTATTAACACAACTCGTAACAAATCTGCAATAAATTTCAAATAAGTTTAATTAAAAGCTAAAGTTTTGCCCTCAAAATAAATAAAATGTAGTTTAGATCAAAACGGCTATGCAGGGAAGAGCCCTACAATGAAGAAGGATTGTAAAACAGAAATTTGTTCATAAATAAAAAAATTCTTTTTTTCAAAATCGGTAGATTCATCACCGGAATCAGGAGATTATATCAATTAAATTGTGAATTGCAACTGAAAATTAACCACAATGACTAGTCATTTGAACAACTACACATACAAGAGTTTTAAACTTAATTAGCAAAACCAATTTTGAAAATCATTATGTGACAAGATTATCAAAATAGTTAAGACCCTTTTCACAAAGAGATAAGAGTAGGACATAACCAGAATAGCTTAACAATGGGTTTATGATACACAGATTATGTAAATAATTCAATAAATTCTTTGAATGCAGTTCTTAACTGATCAGCAAGAACTCTGTCTATCGTAAAATAAACTATTCCGTAAAGAACAACTATTTACAGATTACTGGAAAATAGGAATTAGACAAGCTGGTAGATTATGGCTTTGAACATTAACTAGTATACCACAATAAAACTTTATTAATCGAAGAATTGATTGTCTGTATAAATGATAGAGTAAATAGGGAGGTATAAAATAGCATTTTATACCTCCTTATTTATACACCCCAGTACAGCTAATTCAGCACTTTAAATGCTGTGTGGAAATTTTTATGGAGACAAAAATGTTTTCTTTAATGTTGGAAGTTATTACATATGGCAAAATATTTTGATTTAGTTTTTAGAATTCAGATTTCTGTTTTATTCTAGGTAGCATTTCTGTGAGCTGAAACAGAGTATAAAAGTAGATTTTTTAATGAATAAAAATATATTTTACAGCCTATCATTTACTCAGTGACTTCGCAGAAAGTTTTGTTAATGAACTGTCAAAATAGAATAGTAAAAAAAATTTTACTAACAACCTCCAGGGGGCAAAAAAGGAAAAAGACCAATTCCACAGCAAATCTTATCCATTGCCACTAATCCTTATACATTAAAAAAAGTTTAAAATATTGATATCTAAAAATATGAATTGTTTTATTAAAACAAAGAATTAATAATTCACTTTTTGCTTGCAATGAACAATAAAATATTTAGGATACTTTCCCAAGTTGTTATTAATTTGCATATAACACAGATATTACATACCTAGAAATAAGCATATAATTTACAAAACTTTAGTTTTAAACATAACAATTTTTTGAAGTAAAGTTTAACTACAGCAATTATTCAATTCACTTCAAAACTAACAGAAAACATTCATATAAATGAAATTCTCAAAAATGAATTTCACATTCTGAGGTATCTATAACCATCCATTATCAGTTTTAAAATTATTTTTTTATAATGCATGTGATGCAAAATTTAAATCAATACTTACTCCTCCAGGAGCAGTTCTTGTAGATGATGATGCTTGATAAACTTGTGGACGACCTGATTCATCTGTTGTATAGGTCATCACAGAAGATGAAGAGAAACTATGGCAATTAGGATTGTTGCTCATTTGACCCTAAATATGTGAAATTTCAACAAGATAACACATTACAAATCAACCAAAACAAAAAGAAATTGTTTTTATCAAATATATTCATGTATTCAAATTTTTTATAACATCAAAACTTACAAAATTTGCAAACATATCATCCATATTTGGAAACAGGCTTGAACCAAATCCAAAAGGCATGAGCATATTGTTATGAGATGCACTTCTGTTAACCTGTTGACCGTTAGAATCAATAGCTCTGTGTCCCCCAAATAAGCCACCAAATGGAGTCATCATACTATCCATCATTGATTCCATTCTTCGCATAGTTTCCATTGGCCCACTATAAAAGTTGTAACATTTGAAAAGTATAACAATAATGCACAATACAAGTTCTCTAATGTAAAAATAAAAAGCATTACAGGACTCAAGTTAGAGTCAGAATAAACAAAAATTGATTATAGTGACTGAAGTAAAAATTTAATTACTATTTGAATAAAATTTTATTCAAAAAATCAAAACTATTTTTAAAGAACTCTTAAAAAGGCCAAAATTTAGAGCATCAGTTATCAATTTTATAAATATTGTTTGGTTCTTGGGAAAAATTTCAGAATTGTATAACCATACTTGGAATAAAAGCAAATTAACATAGACATTTTTTTTTATATTGTAACAATATTACACCTAAAATTTTCATTTATGCTTCAAGTCCACTTACATCATTTAACTATACATTGTATGGATGGAAAAACTTTTTCATATAAGATTACAAGAAAATAATTAGAATTAAACAATTTGGCAAGATCCTAGTAGAGCCCACACCCTTAGTGCGAATAATTTGAATTGGCGATAAATTTCACCTGTCTTGGTAATCCTACTTTGATACACTAGATATGATAAACCTAACTATTTCTGGAATTCTTATTTCACCATTTTGTTCTGCCTTGGCATTTTTTTTCCAGTTTGTCACAAAGGGTATGGGCTCTCCTAGGATTTTACCAACAGTTTTAATAAGTCTAAATGAATTTTTTACTTTACCAAAAAGCAACAAAATACAGCTAATAAAGCACTTATATACACGAGTTAATTATACATTAAAAAATTTTATGGTAACAAACTAATGTCTAAATTCAATTTTTTTTTTCAAATTGAACAATTAAACTTAACTATCTAAGCTTAAATACCATCAGTTTATTACTTTAGTAAAATTGAATTGATTAATTAAAAGTTATGAACTTTCTATTAAAACACAAGATTAGAATATAATAAAAGTTTGCAGTATTCTTGTTTTTAATTTGTAAAATGATTAATCTAATCAAAACAAGTAGTTTTTCTAAAATCCTCAAATTTCTATAATTGGCTTACAATTTGCCTTATAAAATCCTAAAATTTTAATCATACATTAATTCTAATTTTTTATGAGCATTCAATTTGGAGAAATTAGTTTTACAAAAATTCTTTATCGGGTAATATTTTTAATAAAATATAACTTTTGGAATTAAAATGGAATTGAAGTAAAGGTATTGTATTTCAAAATTTTAATTTGCACATTTTTAAAAGTTATGCATTTATTTTAAAGCATCATTATATTGCTTTGAAACAATAATTTAGTTATTATGGACAGAAGAAAGTGATAGAAATAGGAATTTTAACTTCAAATTAAATCTAATCAAGTGAAGCTTAAAAAAAAAAAAAAAAACTAGACAATATAAATTATGTGCTTTTTAACACTCTTTACATATATGCTACAGTTATTTTATGATTATAAACCAATCATCCCCAAGAGACTGGGAAATTAGTATATTTATATTAATTCAATAATACTGTATATCTGTACAATTTCACAACATACAACTTAAATATTTACAATAGAAGTTATGGGCTCAAACAGTATATGTTGCCAGATATAAGCATGTGTCAAAAATCTATTAATTCTACTTAATATAAACATAGGGAATCTGACTACATAGAGAAGTTAATTTGGTACCTGCATATTATTGCCATCGCAGCTAATTTTGTGTCAAAACTTAATTAGAAGTAGCGCTTAATCTATAGCTAAGCTTTAAAAGCTACAGTGGTGCTAGTATGCAAGTACTGTTAATTTTTTTTTTTTAACTTGTGAATTTAATAAAAAAAAACTTTCTAGTTTCCAAAATAGTTTTTTGCTTCAACGTATGTCAAATAGAAATTAAGTTACTGGTTAAAAAACATATCAAGTCTTTTGAAAAATAAAATTTCTCAACAGAAAAATAAAACAGGAAGTTGCATTTTCAAAACCGAAAGAAGTGGTATTTTTGTTATTTTTTAAATTTATATTTTTCTTATAATGTATTGATTGATACTCCTTATTATAAAGTTGTCATTTGGCTTATATAAAGTTAACAATGTAAAAACAGTAATGTAAGTTAACAATGTAAAAATTTTTATTTTCTATTAACTACTTTTATAAATAAAGTCAAAAAAATTTTTTGGTAAAACTTTTATGGTGCCCCTTTAGCAAACATGGTGATTTTTGTTAGGCTATCATTTTTTTTTTTTTTTTTTTTTTTTTTTTGCACAGAACAATCAGTTGCTCTGTTGCAATCAGAATACAATTGAGTTTTGCCCAGCTTGGCGAACAATCGCGATCACAACTCGGCGAGAATCAAAGGGGCATCCTAAAGTATAGTCTAACCAATTTTTTTAATCTGGAACTAGTTTCCACACTTAACATTAAATAAACTGTACATTAAATTTGTGGCCTTAATTATCGTTTCAAGTGGGAGTTTATAATGGCATAAGACAATGTTTTCTAATTAACCACTGTTGATTTCAGTTACTTATTTAACAAACGGTCCTTTTTTAAAGTGAAAGTACTTTTTTAGCAATTACGTTTCAATAAATTAACCTTTCAAAGAGGTTATATAACAAAAATTCATTAAATTTAATTTTCAAACATTATAAATAATAAAACTTTTCAATTATTCCAATTTTAGCCAACTATCTTGATGATGCAACCACTTAAAAGAAAATTTTAATATCATTAAAAGAAAGTTTTTAATTTAAACTGAGATTTATATAATGTGTTTTTGGTGAAAATGCGCTTTAGGTCCCCTACTCTGCCAACTTGGCGAAAGTGTGCTGTTTGTCCCGTACTTGGCGGGTTTTCAAAAACGTTGTTGCCATGGAGATAATGGAATACGATTTTTAACGGTTTTAAGCAAATTAGCAACCAATAAAAATGCTAAAAGAAAAAAACCAATTAATGAGCATGCGCGAAAAAGCGCAAATTATTTCCTCCGGAGGTTGCCATAAAGAGCTCATTAGATATAAAAATGTCCGGTTTACCACGCTTGGTGCATTTTTCCCCAAGTAGGCAGAGTAGAGGACCTAAACCGCAGATTAACGGGGTTTTTAAATTCACAGTTTTTTCAACTAATGTATAAATTTTCATATTGTGTATATATTTTCATATTACATCATATTTTTCATTAAGTAAACATAAGAAAACATTAAATGTTTCATATAATTTTTATATCCAGTTTTTAACCTCTTAATTGAAGTAAAATAAGGTTACTTTTAAAACAGAAAAATGAGTTACTATTTGCTGAAGATGCCCATTATTTCTTGTATTAATGTAATTAAGATTAAAAAATTAAAAAGTTTATATATATATATATATATATATATATATATATATATATATATATAT
>JAPDSC010075623.1:84170-117601 GCA_026290005.1 Latrodectus geometricus | reverse complement strand
ATATATATATATATATATATATATATATATATATATATATATATATACACACATAAAATCTTCATACCATGGCAGTGACATAAATCTATGGAAGAATGAAAATATTATGATCGTTCGGATTTCGCATTAAAGCAAAATATTACTGTTTGTCAAAATTAACCATATTTCTTAGACAAATCAATTTCCGTGCGAAAAAAAAATCGATTATGCGCATCAATTTATTGTATTAAAAAAAACCAACATAATTCAAATATTAATAAAAATTCTACAAAAAAAAAAGTAAACTAGGCTTATTGTTGGACAATTAGAACAAGTTTATTTAAATAAAAAGGAATAATGAAACCAAAAATTCATAATAAAGAAAATTTTCATTTCAGATTTACCAAATATTACATTATTAAGGAATATTTCACGATTGAAACTTTATTAAAAATCAATGTTTTTTTATAATATAATTATTGCAGAAGCAAAGACAAATCCTTCATTAACAGCATAAATATTGACCTCAAATATCTAGTTATTAACAGCTCTAACATTTAACTTAAATACTTTCGAATTTATTTAAATGAAATTCGTTCTAGAAAAATTAAATACTTTTGCCAAATTTTATTCATAAGAAATAGGCAATAAAAAAAAAAGAATGGCGGATATCGTGAAATTACAAAGATTTTAAATATAAAGAATTATTGTAAGATAACTGAATTTACAAGTAAATAAATGAAACTGTTTAAATTAAAGTTATACTAAATAAATAAAATTGTTCTTAAAATAGAATTTGAGAGCCTGGCTTACCTGAAAAATGGATCGTCATTAAAATCTCGCATCATCATGACGGTAATTTGTAGCTGATCACTCAGATAAAATTTCCCTACTATCTATTTTTCTTCTAAAATTTTCGACAATATACTTTTGATTCAACTCGTATATGAAAAAAGAATTTTCCAGAAGCTGCAAGCGGAGATCAAATTAAAACAGATTTCTCACGATCAGACGAAATATAAGACTGAAATCCCAACAAATTGCCAGAACCTGAGTGCCAAATCGCAATGATGCTAGAAATTTCTCTGTTTCTGACGTCACTATGCGCATAATAAAAATAAAGAGAAAATAAATAAAAAAAAAAAAATATATGGAAGTTAAAAGAAATCATTTGACGGTTTTATTTTTTTAAAAAATTTTTTACTGGTTAATTCCATTTTTTAAAATCAAAAATTCAAATTATAGTATTAATCTAAAATTTATATACGTGATTATTAAGAAATTGTATTGCACTAAAATCATAGATCTTCAGAAACAGTTCTCACAATTTGAAGTTCGATCAAAACAAATTATAAACAGGATTTATATTTCAATGTTTAACTAAGTTCTGGTAAATTATAATTGTTAAGCGAACTCACTTAGATCGTTTTTTTTTTTTTAAATTTAAATTTTTTTACAGCGTTTATGAATGATTAGTTTGCGTGCACTTACTTAATTGTTAATTAAAATTTCCATTTGAAAAGACTTGCTTTAAATATCATGTCTTCATGTGAAGTCTAAAGATACTTTTCTTTTTCTGAATAGAAGCTATCTCCTCTTCATCTCCTACCTTTATTCAGTACCACAGACAACATCACTTGGTTGTTATTTAGCTCACTGGATCAGTTTTGGTCCAGCATATTATTTCCAACTATTAGGTTACTAGTTCATAGATTTTAAAAAATTATTCGTAGAAATAAAAAACACTTGTACAATTTAGTATTAATTCACAAAATATTTTATGTTTAATTTCACAGAAAATTTTCGAATACTGAGAATTTAAATATTACTATTCGAATGAGCACCCATGCATACGCACCTCAAAAAATAAGAAAAAGCACATTCGTGGTTGTCGATGCCTACAAGCAAAAATATGCTTTTCCTTTTTTTTTATTTAACTGCGAAGTATAAATGATTATCATAATTCCAATAATCATAGTTAAATTTACATGGAAAGCAAAACAAAAGAGTATTCGCTAACAAAGCGTGCGTTTGTCATTGTTCGAAGCTTAAGGAAGAGAGGTTTCGATTAAAAGCAGTTTAAGTCTACCGTTGTCCTCTCCCAAATCCGCTGGGCATCGGGATTTTTCTTTCTTTCTTTTTTTTATTTATTTATTTTTTTTTTTCTTTTGCTACTGTCTGAAGGTTTCTCTATGTGCGATGCTGTAATATTAGTCACCGCAATACCTCCTTCCTAGTGACTGCTATAAGAAATCATATGGGGCTTATAGCTTTGTATTCACATCTAGTCTCCCTGGTTTCTGAAATTATGCTTTGATCTGCTGCTTCTTTCTTTTTCTTTCGGAATCTGACGGCCTCTTCATCACTGGATCTGTCGGAGAGTCTACATCATTGCTAATGTAAATGCTGTCTTAACTCGATCTACTGTCATAACTGTTTCTTTTCAATTTTTTAAAATTTTCTTATTGCCCTCACGACAGCACTGAAAAAGATCCTTTGTAAAGAGGTCTAAAAGATACAAGCACATCATCATATCTCATAGAAACATGAAAACATTCGTTCCTAAAAATCCATTGCATAAGTGTTCATACATATGAAAATTCTCAGTTTGCCATGATTTCGAGTCTGCATTGATTCAATGTGGCTAATGTATTTTAGGTTGTTGATGAAATCTGCCATACTTATATCTCTACTAGGCTTTTCAAAGATTTCACCAGAAAATCTGATAGTTTTTCCGTAAACTAATTCTACGGATGTAGTATTTAGGTTTGCCCTAATAATAACTCTAAGCTACATTAATATTGTAGAAAGAACTTCAACTCATATTTCTGTCAGATAAGATTTTAATGACGATTTACAATTTCTATACCGATTCTTTATAAGGCCAATAAATGGTGGGTAAAATGACTTTGCGATAATTTCATTAGTTCCTAGGACATTCGCTAATAATCAGAATAAACGTGACTCAAATTGTTATCTTTGATCAGTGGTTAAAACTCCTGGGCATCCGAAATACATTATCCACAATATATAAAAAACTTTGTCAATCTTATCATCTTCAATATCAGGGAGTGGTTTGGAATCTACCTACTATGTAAACCTATAAATTATAGTAAGACAATATTTGTTAATTTGAAAAAATCCGAAGAGGTTCTGTTAAACGTTAATGTATATGATAGAATCTCCTATTTTTCCACAGGAATATTAAAAGTAAAATTTCTAGTATAGTGAGTATAGTAAAATTTCTAGTATTTTGATCTCTGACATGGTATACAAGCCTTTGTCCAATTATAACAATCATTTTTGAATCCTGGCCAAAACAAATCTGTTGCTTATAAGTTTACCTGTTTTTTGCAACTTGAATGAGAAAATTGCTGCAAGTCTCGAATATTAACTATCATTGGTCACGAGGGATAATTGGAATTATATTGTGAAATATCAGCAGGGGCTTATTTTCCCTGCTGATATTTCTTAATTATTTTCTAAAATATTTCGTATTTTTTTATCATTTGTTTGTGCGTCAAATATTTGTTCACAATCGAATGGAGTGGCGCATTTTATTGTTTCTATCCTCAAAAATGCATTCGGAAGGATATTTTCTGTTTCTTTTATGTGCCTAATATCGGTCGTAAATTGCCAGCGGTTTAATCTAATTGGCGCAATTGTTTTATCGAGCAATTATAATTTTTTGTTGGAAAGCATATTTAAGATTTCGTGGTCGGTTTATAAAAAAAAAAAATTTTGCTTTGAATATATATATTTAAAATAATTTATATCAGAATATGCTGCTATCAATTGTCTCTCATAAGTCGAATATTTCTTTTCAGTAATGGTTAGCTTCTGGAAAAAAATTTTTAATTTGTGGCACACTCTTCCGATAGCCTGATCCGAAGCGTCAACATGAAATGATAACTTCGCATTAGTTGTTGGATATTCATCCAACAACTAATGCGAAGTTATCATATCAAAGGAGTTATGCGTTTGTTAAAAAACAGTTGCTTTTAATATCTTCAAATGCTTTGATTGCATTTTAATTTCAAACAATTTTGGTTTCATCTGCTTTTATTCCGGACACTTTTAAATACTCAAAGAAGAAATTGGGATTTTACGGTTCTCAGTATATTTACTAGATAATAATTTAAGAGTCTTAAATAAATATGAATGTTGCTTTCGGTAGGTTATATTTTACAATGGGCTCTTCCCTTCCAGAAAAAGATTTCATACTTCCATTATTTACTAAATAACTTAAAAACGAGAACCCTTTACCATCTAATATGAATTTCATTGTATCAATTCGTATTCCATATTTGGCAAAAAGTGTCTCTCAGAATATCCATTTTGGGAAGTTTTCTGAAGTCACTCCTACACCAGTGTCAGTTTTAAGGAGAATTTGCTCTTGTTTGCTACTAGCCTAAATAGAACAGAAGCGAAGGACCACAAAAATAAATAGACTTTCTTAGTCCGCAAATTTGTCAATCATCTCGCATGATACATCGGGCGTGACATATTAAGCATTGCGCATAAAACTCATACGATGGTCTATTGGACGTCCCATGGATAGTGGATAGTCCCAATACCCTCTAGAGGGTGTTGATAGTCCACTGGATCATTCATGGATATCTACTGGGCACCGGTAGATCAGCCAAATGATGTCCAGTAGACCTTTAATAGACGTTTTATGTTGTGTGGACAGTCGATTTTTTCCAATGAAGGTATAAATAATAATAATATCATATGTTCCACTAATAATTAATAATAAAATATCTTTCACCAAAACATTTTCGTAAAATTTCATAAATAAAGTGATCCTCTGGCAATTTTTTTTTTTTTTTTTTTTTTTTACTTTTTTCATTTTCGTGATGTTTAATAAACAATTTGACTTTATTCTTTGCTGCCTTACTCCGTTATATTTTAAATAAATTTTAAAAATGACTCGCAGTCGTAAAGAAACAACGAACAGCGTTCAAAAATTGATAAATTTTCATCATAAGTGTGAAAAACTCATTCGGGATACAGTAGAAGTCCATTAATCCGGCATCCAACAGTCCGGAATGCCCGATAGTCCGGCATCGCTTCGGAAAATTGTAAAAATTTTGGTTTTCTTCCAAAGTATGTCTGTAAAGGAAATAAAAACGCTCGAGAGCTATTCGGAAGTTTTCTGAGTGGTTCGAGATCATCCGGAAGCGCTCGGTATTGTTCGGAAACAATTAGCGGCCGGTTAGTCAATAGTAAATGTAACTTTTGAAACTGTTCATAAAAAAAGTGATTTTCGTTCTAACTGTACACAGGGAGACCATGTTTTCAAAACCTAAGCCTAAATAAAGTGACTCAGATGCCGAAATGGAAGAAAAGGAAAAATCAGCTGGGCAGAAGCTGCAGCATCACTAAATAAGTTTATCTCTTTTGCTGAGGCTAGTACAGTGCTTCAGAAATTATTGATTTCCATATCATTAGAAATAAATTTTAAACTAAACGCCAAAAGTCAAGAAAACAAAAAGACTTTCGTGACTTTTTTAAATCTAAGTGAAATATGTTTTACAGTACGTGTACATACATTATATGAAATGTAAAATAAACTTTGTTGTATGTATTTGCATACTGTATTTGTAGTTTAATTATTAACCTATTGTTCTTATAATTACCGTCCGATAGTCCGGAATTTTCGGTAGTCCGGCACCGAGCCGGTCCCGAACATGCCGGATTGTCGGACTTCTACTGTATTACTAAATTAGTTAACTTGCCCCGTTCTACAGTGGAGTATGCGATAAAAAGTTTTAAAGAAGAAAATCGGATAGAAAATAAGGTAAGAATTGGTAGCCCGACAAAGTCAACTCAACATGAACAGAGTTATAAAATTTGTATAAATTCCACTTTTAAGTGGTGTAATAAGGATTTCTACAGGATTTATGGACCATGATATTTATTTAAATATTTTAAAAGATAATTTCAAATTATCAGCCGAAAATTTGGGAATTAGAAACAACTTAATTTTTTTAACATGATAATGACTTGAAACACGCAGCACTCAACGTTCGCCTTTGGTGCCTTTATAACTGTCTGCAAGTTCTGAAAACACCGCTTCAGTCACTAAATTTCTATTAAACTCGATAGAACACATTTCGAGGGAAGTAGAGGTTAGAGTATGAAGACACGGCATGAATACAAAAAACAGCTAAATAAACTTCCCAGGAATTTTGGGAAAAAAACCGGTAATTTTGGGGGATATTGGGAAATTTTGAGGTAATAAACATGGTCAATCATATTTCCTTTCATAGATTAATTTTCTGAGTATGTATAAAGTGAAGTGAAGTAAAACTTGGCGTCTGTAAATAATTATTAAGAAAAGTGATAATTTGTATAAAAAATTTTCTGCAATAAGTAATAATTGCAATGGAATGAACACAAGTTGAAACGTTTCCAATCTCTACAAATAGCCGGCACCTTTTTCCAAATGTACTGTAAAATTTCTATTGCTGTACATAAAAGTAGAAATTTAATAAATATTTTTTTTATATTGCATGGTTTTAATTGTTGAAAACTGTTACATTTTTTTTAAGAAATTTCAGATTTTTCCACAATTTTAAAAGTTCCAGGGAATTTTCAAAATTTCCATGGGGGAATAGACTCGGTTTATTCCCGAGAATAAATAGAGATTATTCTCATCTTTACAACACTAACGAAAACCGAACTAAAAACTGTAAAAATGGAAGAATGGAGGAACATTGATACGGATATTACAAAAAAACAGGTAAACTGTATGTCTTGACGTTTGAAATCTGTTGTGAATTCTGCAAGATATTCTAAGTGAGATATACGTGTGATAAATACTAAGTGAGATATACGTGTAAATTTCATTGAATTGTTCGAATATTTTGTGAGATAACATTTCTGTTACTTTTTGACTATTGATTCCCCCCTCCCCCCCAAAAAAAATTAAATTCTCGTAAAAGATTTTTTTAGTTTTGTCAAGATATATCTATAGATATAATATAAAATTCTCATTTTCAAATATTAATTTTTATTTATGAATAAAACAACATTTTACTGAAATCGTAAGTGTACGAACACTTTTGGGAGCCACTATATTTTCCAATTAAACTAATTGTCCTTTCTCTACTCCTACCAATTCTTCCTTCACGTAGGCAATAGGTAGTAGTTGTCAGCTGACAGATGACTGAGGTCACTAGATCTCGCGATCTTCAAGCCTCATAGGTTATTAAAGATGGAATTGGAAGAAACACTCTAAGATGAATCTGATTGGCATCTAGGAGAAAAGTGTTCTAATAGGATGGGACTTACGAGATTTTATTTGGATGTGAAGAATGAATAGAATTAATATTAAGATTTTAATTAATTAATAAGATGAGAAAATAGATGGAATGATTGAAAAATAGAATAATGTAAGAAAAATAAGTCCTAACAGTCTTCCTAAAATCTATATAAAAAATAAGTGTGAAAGATTAACACATAAGACACTAATACACATAAATTATTTATTTATTTATATTTTATTTTTTTCCATTTTATTTTAAACACAGAAGTATAAAAATTAAATGGTATAATTTAATTAATAGTACAATTTAAAAATAAAAAATTAAATAGTAAACTGAAAGTGTTGAGATAAATTAATTAATCTATGGAGGTTGGTGAAGAAACTTTGGACCATATCTAAGCAATGAGCGGGGATGGTATCTATTGTGGGTGCTAAGGTCGTTATCGGACGGAAGATTGATTATTGAATCGTTATTAGTTTTGTTAATATTTTGATACATATTGTACATTATTTTTTTCAAAGAAATTTCGGAGTGTCGGTAGTTGTGCTTTTGCATGATTTTGTTGTTTCTAATAAATCAAGGGGCCTTGACCACCTGTCTAAGTGCTTTATTTTGGAGAGCTTCCAGTTTCTTGATTTTGGTTTCGTGGGTGTAGCCCCAGATAAGGCGGGTATTAGAACAGAAGTGTTTAAAGATATGCTTTGTGAATGAGCACTTTTTCTTCCATTGATAATTTTGACTTACATATAATGAGTTGGTACAGTACTGTAGTTTGCATTTATTTATGATATTTTGGAGATGGATATTCCATGTTAATTGCAATCAAATATTAAGCCTGGATATTTACAAGTTTGGGACCATGGCAGGACAGAGTTGTTAATTTTTATTTGGCTGGGGGATAGGATTCTTTTATTAGTGAACAATATGGCTACATTTTTATTGACATCAATTAAAATTTTCTACTTATTGAACCGGAGCTCAAGTAGCGCTAAATATGTGTTAAGTACTTATGTAATGTGTTTCTACCTTGCCTAAATATTACTTCATATCCAAATTCATCCGTTTGTATGGATGATGTTATTTTTAGTTGCTGTATTCACTCTTCTGTACTTGAAACATTTTTTTTTTCAGAGTGAGTAGGGCTTGTTACTAAATAATCAGTATAGGCTAGTTATAAAATAATCAGTGTTGGCTTGTTACAAAGTAATCCACGAATACGAGCGTGTTACTTTGTAACAAGCACGAACTCCCTCAGACATATTTTATTCTGTTCTTGAAATGTAGTCACCAAAATTAAGATGACGAAGAAATAATTTTATTGAGTCAAATATTTACAAATTTATCATATTATATTAGAATAAATTTTGACAAATTTGTCTTTAAGTTATACTTATTTAAAACGTTCGAAAACTATATTTAAGTGTTTTTTATGCTCTTCTTCATTACGTGATGATATTAATACATCATCCAGATAAGCAAAAGTAAAATGTTATTTATTTATTTATTATTATTTTTTTATTATTATTTCCAATGGCAGATTGTAGACAGTTACAGCAAAATAAATAAAAAGAATAGTACAATAACACACAAAAGAAACTGCAACAGTGTCTAACAAAAGTAAAATGTAAATCTCTAAAAACTTCATGAATAAACTTTTGGAAGTTGGCAGATGCATTTTTTAGACCGAAACTCATTACTTTAAATTCATTTAACCCAAATGGTGTAAGGAAATGGGTCAGTTTGAGCATCTGCATGTATGACATTGTACTGTTTTTTACACTTAGTTTTTTACTTACTTACTTTATTACTTAGTTTTTTACAACTCTCTTTTCAACTGTTGCCAATTCACTTGATAAAAATTACAAAATATTTTTGAAGATTTCATTTATTGTAGTAAATTTAAATTATAATTTTATAATATTGCTATTAGATAAAATTGTTAATACTTTATTTTAGAATTATTAATATTAACTTAAGCACATTCTGAATCTTGCAGAATTATACTTGAACCCCCTCTAAATTTGTTACAGGAAGTAACAAGTATTTGGAAAAAAAACTACTGATTATAGGTTACTTTAAAATATTGAATCGATTACTAAATACTGATTACAAGTATTTCTTCCCATCTCTAATCCCTACTAGGGAATAACTAAGGTTAACCAAATGCGTGTATTGTGTAATCACACAAAAATTAAGCTATTTAGTGAATTATTTTAAATCTAATAATTTTTCACATAATGGCAAATAATACAGTTTTAAATGTAACTGGTAATATTATTTTCTGTACATAGCAAACGCATAAACATTTTAAATTCTTATAAAAAAAAAATGTATATTGATATGCAACGAAGAAAATTTATAATTCTCATTTAATTTAAGTTAAAAAATTTTCCAGTTTGAAACAAATGAGTCCGCTTTATTCATGAATTCATATTGACAATTTCTGGTTTACCAGTCATCTCAAACATGAATCTAATCATTCAAGGACCATTTAAATCCTTTGAGTACATTTATCAGGCACCTAATTTTTATATAAATTAAGCGGTTTCAAATTTTTTAATTTGAGCTCCGATCGAAATTAGTCACTCACAAATTGCAAGCTGTTTTTGAAGCAAATTAATTGATCTACAAATAGTCTATTTGGTTCAATTTTTTGGTTGTGGAATTTAAATAAGTTTTGATCATTTGTTGGCCAGGCTTCACCATAAGATATACTGAATTGTCTCATAAAACAATAATATATGAGTGTAAAACTGCCAATTTATGTATATAAAGGCAACAAGTTCCATAGTTTACAGTGGATGAGCAACAAATTTTCTTTTCATACAAAACAGCCGAAGTTCAAACTAATTCTGTAATTTTTTTTTATAAGAAATTTGTTTTTAATAATTAAACAAATCTTAAATATTCAAAATGAATATTATTACTCTCAAACAGTTTTCATTTCTATTTGCTTTTGTATTTCTTGCTTGAATTTTTCATTAGAAAACTAACTTTCAAATAATTCAATCCTATTCTCACGAAAATATTCAACAGCAGCTTAATATTTCTTGTAGTTTTAATGAGTTATTTGATAGTATATAACGGGGCCAAAGCCTCTTCTGCATTTGAATATCCTATGCATTTTATCTAGAAAAATTTTTCAAAAATAGAGCAGCACATTCATATCTCATAAAGGGAAAAATTTCCAAGCATTTTCAACAGATGTTCATACAGAAGTATCTCTGTTATTTAACAATAAATGGTATCAAATCTGAAAAAAAATTCTGTTTGACAATGATGATCCCTTAATTAGACTAAATATTAGATAAGTAAAGCAGAATTTCACTTTATAATCAAATCATATTCGTTTGAAATAAGTTTCTCATCTTATTTGATGTTGTTGACATTATTTCTAAATATTTTTCAAATGTTTTTACGATATGTATATCAAGGGCTTTTAGGTGTAAATGTAAGAATAATTTTTGTAATAAATTATTGATTTTTATAAAATATTAATTAAAATTTATTGGAGTTATCATAAAATTTATATTTTAGGAAGAATTATAAATTTACTTTTTCTTTTTATTATACATGTGTATATATATTACAATGAATAGTTGGTTTACCAAGAAATATTAAATTTAAAAATCTAATAGAATATTCATTAAATATATTTAATTAATTTGCTTTTTCTTTAATTACTATACACATTTCCATTATTTTGCAAATACTAAAAATTCCTTTGAATTTTTCAAATACTTGGTATAAACTTTGGCAAAATTCTGCAAATGAAGCCTAATTGTCATTGAATATCTGTAAATGTGTCTTAAAATTTTATGTAGATAGTTAAAAAAAAATTTAAATGTATAAAATAAACCGCATGCAAGAAAAAAAGGTAAAATTTATTTTTTTTTTCCCTAAATTGTTTTTTTTTTTTTTTTTTTTTTTTTTTTTTTTTTGAGAAACCATTGAAGCATAGTATACATTTTAATTCTATAATTTTATTTTCATATAAGTTTTAGCTTTTTTACTAACCAAAACCTTTATTTTTTTTATAAGAATTAGAAATAATCAAATTGAATTTTTAGAATTTAGCCTTTATAAAAATTATAGATCCTCTTATTTTAATGTAATAAAAAAGTTAATTTAAGTTGTTACATTCTACTTCTAACTGAAAGCAAAAAATTATACATTAAACTTATCATATTTGTATGTAATTTAAAATGTTTGGTAGTTCGACATTAGTGATTCAAATAGGTTTCAGAAATTGAAAGGAAAGCTGATTTGTAAAATCTGCTACTATTAATATTAATAAAATATGCTAGTTTTGAATTTATAGCCTTTTATTTCAAATATTGTAGCTTATATAAAGTTGAACATGTTTGATTATTTTTCAAAAATTAATAAAATCATGCATGTATACATAAATTTATCAATATATATATATATATATATATATATATATATATATATATATATATATATATATATATATATATATATATATATTATATTAAGTTTTAATTTTTGTACAGGAAAAAGAAAAATTAATAAATACTTATTTCTCAGTAATTTTTGAGATGGCTATGATTTTTAGAAAGAAGTTTAAAATATGTTCTGTGATATAGTTGTAGAATTTTTCTGTTCAAAAAATAATTTGAAAATTTTCTCCATGAATTTTAAGATCTGTGTAATAATGGACCAATTTTTTTAATTTCTTGGGAAAAAAAAAAAAAAAGAAAATTTTTAAAAAAAGGGGGAAAAAAAAAAAAAAAAAAAAAAAAAGCAAGTAGTGATAAGAAAATCTGTTACACTTTTGTCAAAAAACTTTGTGCTGTTAAACAGTTATTATCTTCCTTTTTGATATTAGCTCTTTATTATTTCCATATATATTGATTACTTTATACATTAAGTTTTTTATTCTTTAATAAAAGTGCTTAAAACTTTTATTTATTTATAGAAATTTTTAAAATGAATAATTATTCAAGAATATAATTTTGCATATGTTTATACCTGTATGCAACAGATGATGACAATCATGATTTTTTTGATAGGTATAAAAACCATGCAACTGAATGATCAGAAAGCTGGTATGCAAGGATTAGACAAAGAAACAATTAATAAAATTATTTTTGAATCTTCAAAAGATACGCCTTATTTCAATTTTCAGGAAAAACGACAAAAATCTATTGATTCTAAAGTAGAAGAATTAAATGCTAATTTGAAAAAAATAACTGAACAAGAGAGAAAAGAGTCACTTGAAAAGGTATTTAAATATTAGAGAAAATATTTGAATCTTGAGTATTTTTCTTTAAATTAATTTGAAAATAAATATTTTTTTAAAAATTTCATTATCATTATTAATATTTGTGGGAGAAATATTAACTTTTAAAAGTTTTCTGGATGCATTACTATAAAAATATATTTTTCATTTATTCAGTTTTAAAACTTAAAAATATAAATATAATATATTCTTAATATTAAAGCTTTTTCAAAAGTTTTAATATTAAATATTGTTTTACTATATTATATATTGTTTTATATTATATTGCTTATATGTTATATTATATTGCAAATATATTTTCAATAAACAAATATTTTTAATTTTAGGTATTTTATTTGAATCAGGGAAAATAAATAGAAAATATTAAGAATAATTGCATGTAACATAACTGAAATGAACAATTTTTTTGTAACTAAAAAATCTATGCATCAAATTTTATTTGGTATGTGAACAATAAATGAGTATATTTTCAAAATTCTTATGATTTATCATTATTTTAGCAATTTTATTATTTTAATTATTTCCTTAATATTTTATTTTATTTATTTTTTATTTTGCAACTGATATTTTAATTCAAACTTTTTTAAAATCTGAATACTTGTAAATTAAAAACTTTTTTTTGTCATTTTCATGCAATCAAATATATATAAATGAAAAAAAAATTTACATGTGACTTTTATTTAAATTTTATTTAAATCTGCATAATAATTTTAATTTAAATTATTTTTAATTATTTAATATTTTGTCTACTGGAAAGTTCTGCCTATTTTTAGAAGGAAACAAACTAATAAATTTTTCATAACTTGAATGAACTCTATTGAATAATGCAATTACTATCAGTATTTATATTTCATCCCAGCATGCTGGAAATATGCATATTCCATTTAAAAATTCCCATCTCTGTGAAGGCAAAAAAATTGAATCGATGCTAGACTGCTATCTTTATTTTTATATTTTTTCCATCATTAAATTTTTTTAAGGGAAAAAATAAGAGATAACCAGAGGGTGCTAAGGAATATGGCAATTGTGGAAAAATTTCTCAATTCTATCAAGTCTCCAAAGAAGTATGTAGCCTAGCATTATCATGAAGCAGTGATTAGGGAAATATTGCTGTATAACCCCCAATGTAACTTTTTGTTTGGTTTCAACAGCTAAAAATATATTGATCCTTTAATATTGTATTAACTTATTATAAAATTGTATTCAATATATTTACTTGTATAATTTTTTATATGAAACCTGATGCCATTATGGTAGCATTTTGTGCTCCCAACGCACAGGTCCTAGGTTCTATCCCCACACTGGCAAGGTCAACTCAACCTTTCATCTGTTCATTGGGTTGATAAAACTGAGTGCCAAGCATGCTTTGGAAGTAAACATTAGGGGTTTTGCATTATGCTGACCATCTAACCAGAACATATGTTTCTCACCCCAGAGTCCTTGGTCGAGAAAACAGATATGGACAATGTAGGTCTCTGCCTCATGGGTTGTCGTGCCATAGAGTTTAGTTTTAATTTTTTTTTATGTGAATTCATTAATACAGTATTGTATAAAATCTTCTTCATTGATTTTCACTTGTTACTACTTTCACAGTTTTCTGACAACCACTTTGTAATTTCCCGACTAACAAAAATTATGTGATTGAATGTTACAATTTAGATCTTTTTATTTTTCTTCCTCTACAGGGTTTGTGAGAAAATAATTTCATTCTATTCATCAAAAGTTAATTAATAATTGTGATAAAGTTAGTCAAAAGTTAATTAAGAATTGTGATGTAATTTGTAATAAAATAATGGCTCATTTTCATTAAACTATTATTGTAAGGAATAACATTCCTTACAATTCCATATTTTCCTTGATATAATCACTATTAAAATATTTTTAAATTTCAATATGATATTATACATTGTTGCAAGTAAAATGTGATAAAAAAAGACTTTCAATAAAGTTTTGAAAGAAATGCTGTTTTTATTTATATTTTATAAAATTAATAAGAGATGAGCTGAAAGCTTTCATGACTTATTTTACCTTACACTCTGTGTTATCCAATTATTTTCAAGAACAAATTCAGTTACTCAAAAGGATATTACCCTTGTTAGTCGCTAGCATAATTTTAGAATCTCTCTTGACCTGAGCTACTTCATCCTGAAACAATTTAAGTCATATATCCTCACACTGAAATGAAAATGTATAAGGTATATGGCAAATTTTAAACTGAATGTTATAAACAAGGGTACCGAGGCAGGGAATCTTGAAACCACAAGATTGTTTAACATTGATGATTCAAGTATTGAATTATAGAAAAAAAACAAGACTAATTTTGTCAAGTATAATTTACATAGAAGACCTAATTGCTGCAGGAAACTTCAACTGGCTAAATTAGAGGAAAAATTAATTTGAATTTGAAAAAAGAGATAGTTGGAATTTGAAAAAAGAGAAAAATGCTGTTTCTACAATGTATAAAAAGGTAAACTTATTGTACAAGATCTCTCTTGTGGGATTATTTGGTATTACTAGTTTATGAAAAACAATTTAGCTGTTCATATTTTTTCAGTCATTAGCCAGAAATTACCTTATAACTGGGAAACACATCAGATAATTTCATGACATTTTATAAAAAATTATTCTCATCATAATTTTATAGTTGGTAGGATTTTCAATATGGTTTAAGTTCCATTAGATATTGTTTGATATATCATTTAAAAAGATCGTCAATGTTCAGGGAACAAGTTTTCTTTGACAAAGATATTACAATCTCTTGATGCCAGAGTTAACTGATCACTTAAATTGAATATTAAGAAATTATAGGAACAATGGACATCAGATAAGCGAAATAAATTTTTCCAAAACAGGAAAATTGAAGCATATATTATATGAAAATATCTGCAACTGGATTTTGAAGGCATTGAATGTTTTGGCAATGTAATTTTGTCAATGAAATGACTAATTATTAAGACTTGTTATCTAGTGACTCAAATAATATCTCAAATGTGTGTGGAGATGTGATAAATCTATCTGAATGATCTATCATGTAGATGTGATGATCCAAATCTGATGAATCAGATTTTTAAGGTTAATTATTATTCATAAATTTAGTAATATTTTCTTTTTTATTTTAAAAGTGTAGCTTTAATAGTGCTTTATTTCATCTCACTGCTTGACAGCAAAAGTAGGCAACAAACATGTTTATGTAAGGTGTACAAAAAAAGCATGTGCAGTATGACTTTTTAATTTTATTATGTATTTATTATTTTATCTGTCACTACATTATTAGAAGAACCTATGTATTTTGCATAAAAATTACCACAATACAGCATTTTTTTATTTAAAAAAATATTTTGTGGATAAAACGCTGTTATTGATAATGTATTGCAAAATTCAGTAAATTTTTTTTATCAATCAAAAATTTTAAAGTAAATATTAATTTTTACCATAATTTTTAACATCAAGCAGCATTGCCAACTCATAATTTACAATGTATTAAAATTTTGTGCTGAATCCTGGTATACGTAACACAGTTGATTGGGCAGCATTAACAATGTTTGCCAACATATGCGAGGGCAGTAAATTTTGCAATCTATAATTGTTTATTTGGTGAGATTCAGTAGGCATGTTTATATTGCCATTTCAAGATTCATAATTGTTTGTGGCTTATTCTCATTCTCCTTTGTGTATGATAAAATTCATCAAACTGTGTAACCAGTTCAGAATGTTTTCTTGCATTTTATGACATAACATGATGTTGTACATACAAGAAATTTATTTTGCATGCCTGTAATTTTTAAGGCATTTTTTTTTTTATTGATTGCAATTCATGCTTTTGATGTGGATGATTTAGTGTTTATATTTTGAAAGTTAAATTTTTGAATGTTTGTTTTCAGTGAAATTTTTTTATTTTGAATTTATTAAATGAAATTTATTTTGAAAGCCTATATTAACTTTATGAATTTATTTTCAAATTGTTTTCATTATAATATATGAGTTTTAGTATTTGTGTGTAGTTTTCGATATATAAGTATGGATGATGATAAATGGAATTTGCATTTGTTTTGAAAGTTTGATTGTATATGAAATGTGATTCGTACCTCTTAGAATATATATGGTATTGTAATCATTCAGGAAACATTGTGTTAGAATTTTTGAAAGCTATAAAATTTGTATTGTGTGACTGCTGCTGTGCTGCTGATTCTTCAAACAATGATTTGGTGAAAAATTTTGTGCATTTAACAAATATTACTTTTGTATGTAATATGTTATATATTAAGTATTGTTCATAAATATTTTATTTATAAGTATTTAGGTATATTCAATGTTGTAAAGTTGATTAATTAGAAATTCTAATTTTTATAAGAATATATGTTTACATTATAGATTTAGCTTTATTTACTTCAGTGTTAGATTGCACTACATTGAAGTTTTTTTTAAATGGGTACCCCTGCCCGGTTAATTAAAATCCAAGTTTTTATGAATAATGTTTAATATTTACTTGCTAATTAAGTTTTATTCACCGATTGTAACCCGTTGTGGACTGTGAGATACTTACTTTATATTTGTTTTTTATAATGAAATCTTTATGAAATTAGTTTCTAGTTATTAGTATTTTAAAACTTCTGTTGTAACTAATTATAATGAAATATTCAAAATTTTGTTATTTTAAATTTAGACTAGCACACAATTGCAAAATTAAGTTTTAAGCGGGTCGGTATTTTAGAGAAAACTATACAAACTTCATGAGATTAGACTTTTGATTTATATTTTTTTGTAAAAGACTTTTGGCAACATCATGAAAATTTAATTGTAAATAAAAATAAAATATGATTGTTCTGTATTACGTTCATAGTGTGTATGTTGTATGTAATTATCATATATTATATGTTTATATACAGTGTCATGCAATACAGATTTTGCAAGTAGTGATCCAATTTAGATTTGCGCAATAACTGTGCAGCACTTGGCGCGAAAATTGGAAATTGCAACAACTGTGAAAGCTTTATTTTGTTGTTGGCAACAGTTTGGCAGCACACTTCAAGCCCTCATTTCGCCATTGGTATAATTTTTAAAAATTGCAGTTAACCTGTTTCATAAAATTTTATTAAATTAATGGTAAGTTTTTATATTAACTAAATAATTAAATTCTTATTTACAATGCTTGAAGTATATAAACATATATTTTATAATAGACATATAATGTATCAACATATTTAAATGTTAAACAATTTATCAAAATTTGTTTCAATGAGCTGTTGTTTACTGAAAATTGCTTTAGATAAATGTTCATAGTTTGTAAATAATTAGAACAAAGTAAAGCATCAATATTGTCAAATAATCTATTAGTGCTGTTCAACTAATGCTGCTTGTCAACCAAATCTGGATTTTTTTTTGAATTTAACTCTGCAGAAATCAAAATTTGGTAAAATCCTAGGTAACTGTAGGTTTGGTATGATTTCCAATTTTATGTCAAGACTTGCACAGTTATCTCGCTAACCTAAATTAAATCATTACACCCAATAACCAATTACCAAGTATCAATTGCATTCAAAGTTTTAACTTGCAGTCGCATGCTATTTTAAATATCAAACTTCATATATTTTGTTATACTTTCTTACTGCAGTAATATTAAAACAATAATAACTAAAAACTAATTTCACAAAGATTATGTAATAAAGAGCAAATCTAAAGTAAATGTCACACAGTCTACAATAGATGACAACTGGGAAATAAAAAATAGATAATCTAAGTAAATGTATTTTTATAAAATCTTGAATTGTAATCAAACAGGCAGTGGTTTCCATCATAAAAAAAACTTCAGTTTAGTACATTACAGTTCTGCCTTGAGCTAGGTAATAAAGCTAAATTTGTATCATAAATAAAATGCATTTGTATGAAAACTCTAATTTTAATTAACTGGGTAGTGACACCCAACTTAAAAAATCTCTGTGTAGTGTAATCTAGTTCAAACTTAAACTGAGGAATAAAATTAAATGTATAACATATAAATATATTCTTACAAAAACTAGAGTTTCTAATTAATCAACATTATACTATATTCTGAATCAATCTAAGTACAAATATGTGAAATATTTATAAACTATGCTTAATGCATAACATAAAATATTACAACAATTAATGGAAAATAAAATAACTAACCGATTCATTGCTTGTAGAATCGTAGGCACCAGTCGGACAACACATTTCGTAACTCCTAAAAATTCAGTCACAATGTTCTCAAAATGTTTATATGCCATATATACTTTGCAAGGAAAACGGTTTGAAAATTAATTTATTTTATAAACTTTCAAAATAAATTTTACTTAAGAAACTTAAAATAAGAAATTCACTTTAAACTAATATTCAAAAACTTAACTTTCAAAAAGAAATTTGAAAATATGAATATTAAATCATCTACTTCAAAAACTTATATTGTAATCAATTAGAAACAAATTTTTAATCAAATGCTTCAATACTAGCACACAAAACAAATTTTATATAAGTACACAATCATGTTATTTTATAAAACAAAAGTTATGAAGCGGTTAGCCAGTTTGCCAGATTTTATCACCAGCACAGCCCCAAAATTCAATTGTCTAATTCTAATTATAACTATAAACCTAAGTAACAGTAATTTTTTAAGTTACCACAATATTTTATTTGAAGTAGCAAGCAAATGTAAGTTTGATTCTTCCTTTAAAGTATGTTTTTACTGCTATTAAATGTTTCATTATGTATCTATAAAATAATTAAAAAATATATTAGATTTTGAACAAATAAATAATGACAGAACTATCTCTTAAAACATTTTATGATATTGAGTTAAATCCTTAGGTAAATAATTATCAGAAAAAAATTAAGATAGTATAAAAGTTAAATTTATGGATTCAATTGAAAATATGCATCACTAAATTTCCCCCTTCTTTTTGAAAAAGTAATCCATTTTGTAAAGCAATTTGCATAGGTTTTTGAAGGAATAATCGCAAGCAAATGTACAGTTGTTAATTTTAATTTATTTTTGTAAACATCACAAAACAAAACACATATTCAAAATCCAATATAGCTTGAGAAACCAATAGATATATTTGTAAAACTGGTGTCTCAAACATTCTTAATTTACATGCAAAGCTGGCTTTAGAAGCCCAAAGAGTTAACTAATCATTAATTTTGAGACTTGATGTCTTCAATAACAAAAATATATATTCAAAAGACTACTTAAGAAGCTTAAATAATTTAACTATTCATGATGAGACTGATGTCTCAAAAATCATAATAATTTACAATATGGCTCCAGAAGCCAAAACAGAATATTGTTGTTACAGTGCAATATTCTTTCTGTACCCATACACTCCATAAACTCTCTCAGTGTTCTATGCTGTTTTTTTTTCCTTGAATTGCATAGTAGAGTAGAAGAACAACTGGGTATCATCCCAAGGTTCTTTCAATTTTCACTGCATCCAAATTAAATTAATTTGATCATGAAATAAAATTTGAACTTGCTTGCTATTAAAAATTATTTCTTTAATAATAGTAAAGTACTTTTTCTTTCTTTATAACTTCTTTTTGTTTTTCTGATATTGTAATTATACATACTATTTAATTTGCAGATTAGAAAGAAAATTATTAATATTATAGATAAATATTAATAATTTTCTTTCTAATTCAGTGGTAAAAACCATTTTAATCCATATCTAAAATATACATTATGCAGTAGAGTTTTTGCTTATGATAATTTATTTCACATCATCCTGTTTCAAATATAATATTTTTAAAAGAAACATTGCTTATGAGTATTTAATATTTTTTTAAGATGACTAAACTTGCTTCATTACTTGAATTTGAAAGAAATCTTTCACACTCCATTGTTCATATTGATATGGATGCATTTTATGCTGCTGTAGAAATGGAAGACAATCCAAAACTGAGAAATGTACCAATGGCAGTAGGCTCTTTATCTATGTTGGTAACTATTTATTATTATTATATTTTTTTTTGTTTTCTGCTAATTAATTTTATTTACTTTCATTATTTATTTCACATGTATTTTGTCCTTAAAAATTACAATCTTTGTAACTTTTTTTTTTTAATTAACAAATTATGTGAGAATAATATTTAAGCCTATTTGTAGCAGTTTAGCACATATTCCTTATTCACATATCCACATCATAACATTTTAAAAATTAAAATGATAAAAATAATAAAATAATTTATGTAAAATATAAAATAAAAAGTAAATTTTCTAAATGTGATAATTTTTATTCTTTACATTTTATGATGCTATTTCTAAACATAAATTAAGGTGGCTGAAAATCTCAATAGAAATATAGGAGGATTGCATTGGATTATTTATTCAGAAGTATATATTTCTGAATTGTTATACTGATATATATTTATCTGTAATTATCTTTAAAAGAAATTTTAGTGAAAAAAATAAATAAATAGTTAGTACAGAAATTAGTTTTGTTAAACAGAAATACTTTTGCAAATAATCTTTTTGAAAGAAATATTTACGAAGTTATTCTTAGTTTTAAATTTTAGAAACTGACATATATTAATATCAATGAAAGTGTAATATTGATTATACTGACTATATTAACAATAAAAGTACAATATTGATTATCTGAAATATTTTCCAGACCTCTTGCCACTAATTGTCACAATGTCACTAATTGTATGTCTAGAATTGTCGCAATTCAAAACTTAAATCTTTGAGTTAATCAGTATTAAAGCCTACATAAATGGCACATATATTTATTTTTCATGTAACTATTCTATTGCAAAATCTGTATTGGTAGGGAGGAATGCGTATGAACTTGAGTGTATAACTTCATTTTTTGAAGCAAATATTGTTTTGTATGGGTTTTTATAATTGGAACTTAATTCCAAATATAAAAACATTTAGTGCAATCAAAAAGAGACAACTGCTGTGATCAAAAATAAAGGTCTCCACACCATCCATGAACTCTCAAATTTGCTTTAAAATATGGCTATCGCTTTTACAGAGGGCTCCTCAGACTCCAGCCCTGACTTGGGTGGAGCTGGCATCTTTTTAACCTATATAAAATCCCACAAAATATCTGTTGGTAGAATAGTCTCAAACTACGCCTATGGCTATAAAGGAGGCTTTGAACCCCAACTTCTCCAAAAAGATCCGAAATTCTAATGGATTTTTATTATTCTCAGACTCTTGCTCTGCCTCCATTTTAAGAGATGACTCCCAACTTACCCAAGATATCATCCTCCTCTAAAACAAAGTAACCATGGACAAAGGACCTGTATTCTTCAGTGGATACAAGCACATGTCGATCTTGATGGAATGAGAAATCTGATATCCTCGTCAAGGAGGCTCAAAGTAATCCTCAGTTCTCCAACAGCTTAAACCACACTAATGCTGATGCAATACTCAACTATGGTCCACTTCATGCTTCTTCTCGAAAGCACTCCACCCCTGACCTGAACTGTGAGCATGCTATTTCTACAACCATAACCAGTTTGAGGACTAAACAAATAAAAATATCTCCCAATGGCCATCGAAGCTAGAGTTGTTCTTACTGTACAGACACCGAGTTCTCTCCTGACCATATCTTTGATTGCCCAACCATATTGGTGAAGCTCTTCAGGAGCCATCTCAATCCCACACATTAATTCATCTATTCTAGGAAAGTTATTGATGTAGACAGAGCTGTCTTGGGCACTTTTGGATCTATTGCATTACTTTACTGGAGAAGACAACAACAGCAACATTTAGTGCAATCTAGAATCCTGCTGTATTCACTGGTTATCATTTGTATTTTAAAAGAAAAATCTTTCATATTCTTTATATAATATTACCCAGTTTTAGGTTTTGAATTTAATTTAAAAGTGCTTATGCCAAATTTGTATTATCATTGTGTGTCCTAATCTTCCCCTTAAACTTATTTAGTTAAAATTAAATAATTTAAAACAAACTGAAAACATTTAATAATGTTCCTATATCTTATAAAGACTATTTGCTTTTAATTTAGAATCAATTTAATTTCAAGAATAATTCACTATTTTATATTTAGTAATTCTTGTTTTGTTTTCAAATTTTGCTCATGCAAATTTTTCTTATAAATTCATGTCATTTGAAGAAATTCTCAAATATTTAACAATAAAATGTCACTGTTAATAGCAATGAATTGATCTTACAAATTTTTATTATAAACTTCATAAAAAATATTAAATATTACAAGGCAAAAATTTTTCTTAAAATTAAATTACTTTCTAAAATTTGATGCATGATTTTAAGGACTTACCATATAAATTATTATTTTGGTTTTACTATCTTTTTCAATTTTGTTCTATTTAAGAATTGAATATCTAAACATTCAGACCACAATCATAATTTTTTTTTCATTGTGTAAATCATTTTTATATAAGAGTTTCATTAAAAAACATATTAATTTTTTTCAGTGTAAATTTCTCAAATTTAGTCAAGTGTAAAAATTTTAAATTTATACAATTCCCTAATTAATGGACATGTAAAACATATCTATATTAATTTAGGAAATGCATAAATTTAAAATTACTATTGCCCATTGCTTACTCCTTTTTTTGTAGTTAATCTCTGTGTTTTAAAAAATAAGTTGTTTAGATAGAAAGTAGCTGCTGCGGGAACAAGAGCTCTAGAAAAAGACTCTTGCTCTCTCATTGTATAGAATATTTTGTTATGTCTTGTAAATAAATTTTTATTTGATTGTTAATGAGAGATGGCTTGTCTCATTTTTATAGAAAGTTCAAGTAGTTTTAAATAGATTGTGAGATGAATATACACCCATGCTTATTTAATAATTAATTAATATTTATTAATTTTACTTTATTGAAGTCACTTTATATTTTACAGTCAACTTCTAATTACCTTGCTAGAAAATTTGGTGTTCGTGCTGCTATGCCTGGATTTATTGCAAAGAAGCTTTGTCCTAATCTCACTATAGTACCTTGTAACTTTGATAAATATAGAAAAGTCAGCCATGTTATAAAAAACATCATTAAAGAATATGATTCTGATTATAGCTCTGCTGGCCTGGATGAAGTTTATATGGATCTAACTGGATATATAACTAATGAGTATAAAAAACGATTACATTACAATTTTTGTATTCCAAATAGTCAAAAGGATTCTGTCACTGAAGAAGCTGATAGCCAGAATTACAAGGAATATTTAACATGTTCTCAGCCAATTAACTTTGCTGGAAGAGATCAACTTGCATATGATATTGTTGATGAAATTCGAAAAAAAATATATAAAGCCACAAATTTAACAGCTAGTGCAGGTAAGGATCTTTAGTTTTCAAAAAGATAAAATTAGGTAATGATGTTGTTTAAATTACTGTTTAGCAGATAATTTTTCAATATTTATTCCTTTTTTAATGTGATTTAAATAAAATTTTATACCTCATTTAAATTATCAGTGTATTTCTATGATCTTTATGTCTTTACATACATACATTTTATTAGCTTCTTAAATTAAAAAATGTGATTTAGTTTAAAGCTTCTTTAAATAAATTTTATTTTATTTTCAAGTTCATTTCTATGTTGTATGTCAAATAATCCTTTTTAGCTTCTGAATATTAAATTAAAAGTTATTTAAAAAAAAATTGAAAAAAATTGTTCTTATTTAATTATTTTAGGTATAGCACCCAATACAATGCTAGCTAAAGTATGTTCTGACCAAAATAAGCCTAATGGTCAGTATCAGATTCCTTCAACACTGGATGCTGTGCATTCTTTCATATCAACTTTGCCTGTCAAAAAAGTATGTATAAAATAACAGATTTTTTACTTTTTGTAGTTAAAATGCCTATAATTTCTCTGCTGAATAGAAATTATTTGTATTTCTTATTTAATTTTCTATTGTATGTGATCATTGTTTAAGTGTTTTATTTAAAAATACAAATAAACTAAACAAAATGAAATTTAATAATTTTTCTTTTACAAGTTGAAAATATTTTTGAATTTTTTTTATCTCTCTCTATATATTTGTGCAGTAAATCTTGATATTTATGTAATATTTTTCAGTGAACGTACCATTTCATACTTTTAATGCCTTTTCAAGTATGCATTTTACATTGAAATCAATAAAATTAAATTTTGCAAGTACTCATACAATTTTGTTCAGTAAATGAGGATCACACATAAAAGAAAACACATAAAAAATAGCACAACACTTCAAGTAGCTGCAAAATATAGTTTTCAGAACACAAAAGATTTGCATGCAGTAAGTAGGGACCATATGTAAGAAGCCTCGTGTAAAAAATACTTCAAAATACTAGGAATTTCTTTCTAAGCAAAATTAAGAAATGAGGTATCAAAGATGAATAAAAAAGCACCCTTCAATAAAAAAATTCTTGATCCTTTCAAATAAATTTCTACTGACTTTTTAAAACAAACAAAAAAACATTAGACTGGTCACCAACTATCTCATTAACAAAAAACTAACTCAAGGACCTAATTAAGCATGCAGTCCATTTCAAGAAAACCCAAATAATATGATGTAGATGTCATTTAATCTTTATTTTTAATCAATATATTTTTGCTTTTCTATGCAAGAATTCCAACACAATATGCTATTACACATTTCATTTATTTACATGGAAAATTCACATGCATCCCAACAATTAAATTATGTAATTATTGAATTCATATACCATGCAAATTTAAAGTAAATGTCTAGTGCAGTGCTTATGCATGTGTTAAAATACATTTCAAGACTCGAAAAAAAAAAAAAAAGGCCAATCAAACTTATAATTTTTTTATTGATAATTTTGTCAATTATGTTCCAGTTTATTGAAATTTTCATATACCTCACAAAAATTACAATGAAACAAATTTGAATGTACCTTTTTGTAGTTTCATAGAAAAATAATAAATAAATAAAAATGTATTATATAGAAGTTTGAAAATATTTTTTCCTTCTTATGATAATAATTTCTTTTCAAAACAAATTTCAATCATAAAAAACTTATCTTTTTAAAAAATATGAAAATTTTTAATTGGTAAATTTACATATTTAATTGTGTGAACTTTATTAGGAATGAGATTTGTTATTGTAATTTTTAATTTATTTTATGGTTACATCTATATTAGTAATTTAACCCTGTGGAAAATTCAATATAATTAAAATAAAATATTTTGTAGTAAATGTAAATATAATACGTTGATTTGCAAAATACTTTATTTGTAATTAAAATAATTTAAGATTTCAGGTATAGGACCAGTACAAGGGCAGATTTTAAATGCAATGGGTATTTACACATGTGCAGATATGTGGAACAAAAGAGACATTGTTGGCCTTCTGTTCTCGCCTACAACAGTAGACTTTTACATGAGAGTATCTATTGGCTTAGGGAGCACTACTGTTAAAAGGTAACTAGACTAGTAATATTTGTCGTAATTTTTTATTTGTTAATTTTGCACACTCGATTTAATTAAATGTTCAATTATAAACTATATGATTTATATTTTAATTAAAAATCTATGTTCTTTGCTCATTGATAGTGATCAGCAATATAATCCAAAATGAATTAACAGTTGGAATAGAATGATTAGAATTCTATAAAATAATAATTTTAAAGACAAAAACAATATAATTATTTATATTTTAAAATTGTTTTGAAATTCCTTGCATTTGAGTGATATTTCTATGCTTATAAATATTTAAAATGTTTCTATTATGTAAGCTAAGCTTATAATTAAAAATAATTTAAAAATTTATTGGATTTAATCTTTAACATAGTTGAAAAAGATGGAGAAAAATTCAATATGATTAATTTATTAAATTAATAGGGAAACAAAAGTATCTTTTTCGAAAAATCCATGCCCACAAAATGCTAATAACAAAATGCTGCTGTTTCAAAATACTGTGAAATTTATTATGATCTTTAGTTATTTTGCTATAATTTGAATGAATGAAAAATTAAAAGTCTCTTCTAAACATAGTGAATATGTCAGAAAAAGTATTGGAACTGAACATACATTTAGAGAAATGAATCAAAGAGATGAACTTATGGAAAAATGCCAGGAATTATGTGAAGAAGTTGTGGACGATCTAATTCGCCACAATATGTTGGTATGTAGTGCATAGTCTTTTTAAAATTAGAAATATTGCATTTGGCTTTATATCAGCCTTAGAAATGTACTGTACTTTTCTGAAATTTGTATTAATATTATTTTATCAACATATTGTTCTTTTTATAATTAGCATGTAATTTACTGAATGTTTTGCAAATATTATATCCAAACAAGTCTTTTTTTTTTTCCACTTGTAGGAATCCCAAATATCTTTATTATAGTGCACATTTTGGAGTATATATATATATATATATATATATATATATATATAATTTGATATTATCAATGGCTGTTATTTTAATCTAAGTTTGTTATCAATTACAATTTATATTTGATATTTTTTAAAATTTTAGATACTAATAATTTTAAATTATAAATTAATTTATACAAAAAATTGTCTAAATTAAATATATAAATGAAACATTATTAAAATAAATTAAAAAATTTTATTGTGTAAATATTTTTTTAAAGAAATATGAATTCAGTTATCTATAAGTAATTCCTTTTTAATTATTTTTCCTACCATCTTGAACAAAAATGAGTATAATTTTTATACAATATATAGCAAGAGGGATAGAGATACAAAAATGAAAAATAAATTTATGAATGATTAGATTTTATAATTTTCTTGTATTGGAGTCAAATTTCTATCTCAAATTACAACATTCAATGATTTGAAACTTCCTAATTTCTTTTATTTGGTGAAAGTTTTTATATAGAATTATGCAAACCTTTGGTAAGATCATAGAATTTTTTTTATAAAAGATTAAATGATAAAGAGCAAATGTTTAACATATAGAAAAAAAAATTCTGTGTAAAACTTAAAACAATATAATTAGTGTTCGTGTATTTAATTAATATATGGCGTTTTGTAGTGTCTCAGAAAAAGAAAGTTTTGCACCATGAGTATTTTATATTTATCTGGTGTATTCTGTACTATGAAAACATCAGTTGTTTCTACAATATACTTCGTAACTTTTTGATTTTTCTCAAAATTCCTTAATTTTAAATAGGTTTTTTGATTTTTAAAAAGTAAATGACAACATTTTCTTACACAATGAAATTCACCATTTTAAAAATATAATTGTCATTTTTTTTATGCAGTAGATAATGTGCAAAATAAAACATTCATTTGTTCTATTATTTCATGAATATTTTTTACAGTTAATAGCAAAAGAGTTTTTATTATAATTATTAGTAGTTCTTAACTCTTTATTTCAAGATGTAAAGTTTCACATTATTTGATTTTACTATTTATATTGTTATCAATGTTATCTTATAAAACTTTAGAACTCTCTCTCTATTCTTTCCCAGTTTTTATTTCTGATTTAATATTTTGCATCAATAATTTAAAAGTGGAAATTCTTTAAGTATTTGATTTCATAACAATAATTAAGTTTATATATTATTAAAATATAAGTCTATTAAATTTTGCATTATGTTCCTTAATGTATTATATCAAAATTGACGTCATTAGATTGAATTATTTTTACTATCATACTAATTAAAGAAAAATAAAATATAATAATTTGTTTGATACTCTGCACTAAAGTTAAATTTTTACAATAAGTTATATAATTCAATCCAAAATTCTGCTTTATTTTTTTTAAATATGAATTTGATGTTAAGATTAAAGTTCAGTGAATAAGTGCTTTCTAGTTAATAAATCTGATGTGAGATAAATCTTATTTTTAGAGAAAAATTATATGATGCAAGCAGATATTATGATTTACACAGAAAATTCTTATATCATGAAACAAGGAATATTATTAATTCTCAATTTCTCTATAAATAATAACTTAAAAGTGCTATATTAAACCAGAGTGAAGATAAGAAAATTACAATATGAAAAAAATGTTTATAAAAAAAAAAATCACTATGTTATGTTGAGTGGGGGGGGGGGAGTAATAGAAAAGTAAGATTATTTAAATGTTGTTCTTAAATGATCTTCAGTTATTTATATAAAAATAAATGTAATTTTCAAATGCATAATTTAATATTGGAAGCTGTTAAAATATGAAAAGATTTATAATTTTTAATTGTTTGTATAATTTTTAATTACAAAAGTATTTTATAAAAAAGAGCAAAGGGAATCCTTGAATATCAGCAACAAAATTAAATATAAACTTATATGTATAATGTGTTATAATTCTGTATTATCATTTTAATGTAATATAATTTTATATTATCACACTAATCTCTTGTGTTATCATTTATGTAGTAATAAATAATTACAAAATATGAACCCATTTAAGGATTACAAGTAGGAAAGTTTATAAATATAGCTTAGAAAAGACACTGTATACCATAAATTTAAAAAAACAAAATTTAATTTCAAATATATTTATGTCTAAGCACTGGGAAATCTTACATCTTTTTAGATATAGAAATCTATTTTTTGGTTTAATTTTCCTTTAAACAAAGATTTAATTAATAATGAGGAACAATTCATATTTTATTTTTAACTCAGATTGTAATTAAATGCCTCAGTTGGCATTGTTTAATTTATTAAGTAACTATATTTTTTTAAACATTATATTAAATTTTGTAATTCCTTTTAATTATGTCTAGTGAATAATATTGTAGTTTTTAAAAAACATGTAACAAAATTAGTCTAAAGTAAACATAAATAGCTGAAATGAGTTAGTATAATTTTTTAACAAAACTATTAGATATGTTTTAAGTATTTATTATGCTCTTATAAAAGGGCAAGAAGAAATACTATTTGCAATCTATTAATAATCAGTGAAAAAATGATATCAAAATACATTATTTTTATATATAATATATATTTTGTGTAAAGCTTATTATAAGAAAATAGTATACCTCTTCATACTTTATACATACTAATTTTATGTTTTCAGTTTTTGAAATTCTTAAACATAAGTTTGGTTTGAATAGTAATAGTTATTTATTTTTTTAATCAAAAGTCAATCTTTTAATATAATTTAATTAAACGTTTATATTTTCTTTCTATTAAAATACTAATTGTAAACTACTTATCATAATAATTATTTATATTTCCATACACTTTTTTTTTTAGAATAAAGAGCATAATGCAAAACACTGTATTTTGATTATAAGTTTGCCGGTAACTATTTTATACATAGCATTAATTTATTGGTGAACTGCTACATTGAAATATGAAGTGTCAAATAGCTGATTAAAAGTTATTCTGATCATTGACACAACTATTAAAGTATTTTATTCCCACCTCTGATGTTCATAATGATTTAGAATTCACTTGAAACAGAAGATCTTACTCAAATGAGTTCTTGTCCAGAAAAATCAACAATGAGATTGCAAACAATTCAAACTTTTGATAAGCTTCATCCTTTAACACACTTACATCGACTTGTGGCAACTGCAAATATTTACTTCCTTATGTTTAAATTTCATAGTATTTTAGATTGAAAACTAGTTTGTATTCAAAGTTTATTGAGTTTTATCAAAAATTTTCTTTTATAAAAATTTAGGCAGAGCTGTAGCTTTTCAAAAGTGTGTTTTATAAATCAAAATATGTTAAATGATAATTTTTAGTATTAAAATGAGATGTACTGATTATGTGTATACATAGGTAAAAGTTTTAAAATCGTTATAAACTCAATTTTCATCCGTTAGAAATGAAATAGCTTTTTGAATGGGTATATGAAAGACACTTTTTTAATTACCATATTTTTCTGTATATAACTCATGCATTATATGTTAAAAAAGTTTCAAATTTCATTGTGAATATCATACACTGCCATGGATAATCTGTTAAAAAAACATTAATTTTAATAATGAATGGTAATAATTATAGTAAAGTTTTGAATAAAATACCATTTATGTTTTATAAAATAATAGATAATGCCACAACTCTGCTGACATATTTTAGCTAAAATCAGTTTTTTTCAGTTATGAGTTCAAAAACAAATTCAGTTTCTCAGAAATATTACAGTTGCTATTGGCTATCATCAGTTCTCATTTTGTCTTGACTTGAGCCATTTCGATCTGAAAATATTCAAATTCATGTATCATTGTATGGAAGGGAAAGCTTATAAGTTAGACAAGAGACTTTAAACAAAAAGCTATGGAGAAAGCAGATACAAAAATGGCGATAAATAAGTTAATGTAAGGTGAAAAACAAATGATGTGCAGCACAAAAAAAAAAAAAAAAAAGAAAAAAAAAGAAAAAGGTATTCAATGTGCAGTTTAAAAATAATCTATTTCTTTCATTTAATTATTAACAAATTAAGCATGATTTATTTTTAAAGTGTGTCTAACTTTGTTTTAAAAGTTATTAAAAACTAAAAGTCTATAAGTTTTGCTGGAATATTTCTGGAATTATTGCTTTTAATTGATCTTGTGCTTTCATCTCAGTTTATTGCAGTTTGTAATGAGGGTGCTCCAAATAAGATTCAATCAGATATTTTTTATAATAATGATTTTCTGTGTAATTTATTATATTTTTAATCCTATTGTGTATTTGTTATTTTATGTAACACCACATTATCCGCTGTATATATTTTCAACAATTTGACAAAAATTTACTTATTATTATGTGAGCCCTTTTTTTTTCTTACCCAAATAAAAGATCTTGCAGATAATTGGCTATAGTGAATTATGTATGAGAAAATACAGTAATCATTTAAATTTTTGTATCTTCTCATTCTAAAAATGCAACTAATCTTTATGTGTTTAATCCATTTGCTATCTTAATTTTAAATAACTTTAGGAATTTTTGACAGATATTTTTATAAATTATCTCTCTCTTTGTGAAATTTACATTTTATTAATTTTTGTTCCTATAAAATTTTTTTTATTATCTTTATAGGGAAAAGTGGTAGTTCTGAAATACAAAACAACTGATTTTCATTCCCATACAAGAAATCATTCTCTTAGTTTTCACACGGCAGATAAGGATATCATTATAAAAACTGCAAAGAAATTATTAGATGCAGAAATAGCTGCTGTAGCTCCAAAACTATTGAATTTAAGGCTTATGGGTATATAATTTTTCTTTATTTTTATAGAAAAAAATGTCAGACATTGTTAATTTATTTGCCTTTGTAAAAGTAAATCTTGAATTATATGTATATGAGAAATTTTATATTAGCACTGGTATTGACAAAAATATTTTTATTTTATTATGTACTTTAATGATTTCATTTTGATGATAACTTATCAAAAAATTCTACAATGGAAAAGAATATTTCTTAAAAAGGATAGTGAATTTTACAAATCTCTAATTGAAATATATTTGTACTATATCTACAAAACAAAAGTTGGTAGTATTATTCATGCATTTTCTAAATTTTATTTCACATGCTTTAAAATTTTATGAAACTTTAATTCTATTTAAGTATAATTATTCTTTTTTGCTATAATTTTTATTATATTTGCAATGAAAATATTATACAGTTTTGAATAATAAAGTGGGATTTTATTTATTTATTTTTTTACTGTTTGTTTTTTAGTATGGTTTTTAAAGAATCAACATACAGTAATAAAATTCTTTATTTAACTCTAAATGTGTGTATTTTAAATTCCGCATAAACTACATTGACACATAGAAGTTTAAGGTAGAAGGAATTACCATGTTGTATTTACTTTTTAAAGTTTATTAGCACAATCAAAGCAAGAAACAAATTTTACACTTGAACTGCTTTCAATCTGAGGAAAGGCTCTTAAATACAACATTAGAAATTTCTAGAAATATGGAAATTTAAGAAATTAATATGAACGAGAATTTTCTCAAGGCTTTGAATTCTCAAGACATCATAAATTAGAAAAAACAAAAAAGCAGAATGTATTTGCCAGTATCAAACCGATGATCTGTTAGTCAACAGTCCATTACTCTGACCATTCAGGCACAGGGTTATTTGCTGTTGCTCTTGAATTCAATGTTTCCTGAGTAGAGCTGAGTGAGCTCTAAAGTAGTTTTGTTATGATTACATATTTCGTTCCTGCATCTTAGTTAACACTGAAATTTAACATATTTCAATGTTAACTCTAAGATTCAAGTAGAAATTAATAACATGACCTTTGAAAATGAAATGATTAAATATGCAATAAATAACATGTTATTGAAGTGCTACATATCCATGATCCATTATTTGATTAATAGATTGAGTTCAGCTAAGAAAGGTAGTTTTGAAATGTGAGTGATTTATAAAGAGTGAGATCTAACTTTGTCCAAAAATTTTCATCTAAATCTATGGAGAAATATTAAATGAAGTTAAATTTATTGTGTATTGGTCCTGCACCTTCATGGTCTGACTAAATGCAGGAAAGTCAATTGTGATATAAGAGGCATTCTTAAACTTTTGTGCCAATGTGGATAACACCCCCAATGAAGATTACAACCTTGGTACTTACTTTCATTTGAATGTTCCTATTGTTTTTTATTTGATAATTAAATTTGACTTTCACTTGTATTGTTCTAAATGTTCTCCTTTTTGCTTTCTCATATCTCTCTCTATATGTATATATATATACACACAAATGTTTTCTATTGTATTGTTAATTAGAATATATAACTAGTTTTATATTCCTACTAATAAATTGAAAATGATAAAGAAGTTTAATATTTTTACCTAAATAAAAAATATCATAATTTACACTGTATCATGAATGAATAATGCTTATGTGAGGAAGCATAGCTGATACATAATTTATTTTCTGTGTGAATTGAATCATTATTCCAGATTTTTTGGTGTAAGCTTAAATTTTATGGAAATTTTAACACATTGGTTTATTTTCACTATTTTTCCACCAAAATATTTTTAAAAAAATTATGTGATATCATGACTAACATCTCTTATTAAATACTTCTAGTTATAAATTTTAAA
>JAPDSC010075623.1:56798-84160 GCA_026290005.1 Latrodectus geometricus | reverse complement strand
ATTCTATATTAGTAAATTTATTTTTGTTATGTGCTTAATATCTATTTAATTTTGACAAATATCGATAGTCATGCTTTATCCAAATGAGAAATTAGGATTATTGAATTTTGCCAAAATAGTTATATTAAATACACATAAATGTTTCATTGATCATCAAGGATATTTGCCATTATTATTTATGTTAATATTAACTGTAAAATTCATAAAGCCTTTATATTATGATTTACAGTTTTTTTTTTCTTACTAGCATTTTTAAATGATTAGTTGTATTTATTGTCTTTTTTATTTTCATTATGTATAAGCTTTTATCACATTTTTATAAAAAAATTACATGGATTCTTGCAAAATCATAAATGAATTTTCAATGCAATTTTTTCCAGGTATAAGAATAGCGAATTTAATATTTGAAGGAGAATTTCCAAGTATTGAAAAGCATGTAGTCAAAATAAAAGATTATTTGAAATTTAATGGTGCTAGTACATCAAATGTATCACCTGAAAAAAACTGTACAAAAGACTCAAGTGATATCATTGAAAGTTTGCATCCTCATATAACTTTATCCTATAATTCTAATGTGGAAGAAACAGAAAAAAATATAGTCAGTGAATTATCAAATAAGAGCTCTAACCATTTGAATGAAACATCTGGTGCTTTCAGTGCAAATTGCACTATTAAATCTTCCTACATGTGTCCTGTGTGTAACATGATTCAAAATGTTGAAAATTTGACTGAATTAAATGCCCATGTAGATAATTGCTTAAATAAAGTGGCTATTAAAGAAATTTTAGCTGAAGAACAATCTATGGAAGGCAAAAGGTAACATCTGTTCTATTTTTTTTTAAAAATTATTATTTGTGTACTAACATTTAGTTTTTCTATTTTAAAATTTGTATGTGAAATCTCAAGCATGCATACCTTTATTTTGTAATCATTTATTTCACATGTAATGTCATTTAAAAATATATTTTAAGTAATTGTAGTTTGGAATACTGGCAAAATAATTGATTTTATTTTTAGAAATATAAAATAACATCAAAATGCAACACTCATAAAAATTCTAATCATGAGATAATCTGTTTTCAATCTTTCTATTTGTGTCTTGTGTATACATATATATTCTTAAAAAAATTAATGCTTTTTTTATTTTAATTTATTGTTTATTTTAATTCTAATTTATTTATTTTTGCAAAATATTCTAATTATAGCACCATTTTAAAAACGAAATATTTTGGTGTCTAAATTTATGATTCTTTTCTAAAAGTTTACTTTTATAAGTTGACACTTTTTCAAAGTCTGAAAAACAAAAGAAAGCACAAAATAAATAACAAAGTTCTTGCCATTTTCGTATTGGTATTGAATGAAGTGGGAATAATTATGCAAAATAGTATATGATGTAATTGAGACATCCATTTGTCAAGAGTAGGAATATCATTCTTTATGAAAGTAGAGCTACCACACACATTCATCCGTTGTATTTTGTTCAATAGCAAAGAGAAATGGATGTGTCAAAGGAGCTCATTCGGTTTTGTTTGCTTTATGATTTTAAAGTGGGCTTATCAGCTGCTATATCAAGTTGCTAAATATGACAAGCTCTTAGGGATAGTGCTGTGAATTAATGTATGGCAAGGCATTGGTTTCACAGATTCTGGTTGGGAGATTTATTTCTTTGTGATAAAGTTTACATTGGTAACCACCAGCTTTGGATGATGTAGCCTTGCAGGCTGCTATTGATGAGGACAGTTGCTAAATGTGTGATGAATTTTCCAGACAATTTAACATTTCTGAAGAAATGGTTAGACTTTATCTGCATAGCTGAGGTAAGATGTACAGGCTGTGCAAATGGGTTTGTCACACACTGTTAGAAGCCCAGAAGCAACAACTAGTGGTAACCAGTATGCCTTTGCTGTCTCGCCACCATATTCAACTGAGTGCTGATTTCATGATGAAAAATAGGTCCTTCATGACACCCCCAGCTCCCCAAACATTAGTTGTCATATCAGAATACTATCCTGTACAACACAAGACCACCTATGCACCAGCACAAGATTGTTTCATATCTAGTGGTCAAGTGTCTCACTGATATGAACTGCCACCAACAGCCAAATGGTCACTGTGGACCTGTACTCACAGAAATTGGAATTTTTGCAACAGAAGGAGCCAACACTGGTTAATCACAAAAGTGTACTATTTTTAGCTGATAATCTGAGGCCACATGTCATGTGGGCGATCAAGAATACCCTACATCGACTTGGTTGAGAAACTTTGTGCAATCCTTCTTACTCACCTGTTCTTGGAGCATTAGATTACCACCTACCTTTGAAAATCATCTATGAGGAAAATTCTTCACCAATATAGCCCTGCTCAAGCACTCATGGATTTCTTTGCATTCAAAACCCAATTTTTACTGCTAGGAGATTGTACAACTGAAGACATGTTGGCAGAAAGTATTAGATGCTGATCTTGATTATTTTTAGGACTAATAATAGGCTACACTTTCAGTCAGAAACAAAAGCTAACCATATTGCTACTGAAATCCAGTGTTAGAAAAATAAAAGAGAATGTTTTTCAATGTTGATAAAAAATTTAATTTAGTTTGATTTGAATTAAAAAAAAGTAACAACATTGAAATATATTTTTCTTATGACATTATTATAGTTTTGTTTTGTAAAAACTTGTCTGACAGTCTTTTAGAAACCACAAATTGAAACTTTAATTTTGAGTCTGAGAACAAAAGGTGTGTGCTTGTAATTAATATAATAAATTAAATTTATAGCTTATATAAGTTGCTATTTATATTTCTTGCTTTGCCAACAGTAAGAGTAGATAGAAAGTTACTGACTTTTTAAAACGATAGTTTGATATTTTTAACCACAATTTCTCTAGAACGTTTTGCCATTTTAGCATGATTTGTGTTATTTACAATAAACTGAAAAAATTTCTTTCAGGCAAAAATATAATTGATTCATTCACATTTTCGGGTTATTTTTCATAAGTTTCGATGGGTATCATCAAGACAAGAATAATGTTGGACTTAAATTCTTTAAACAGTGATAAAGCATGATCCTCTCAGCAGTATAAAGTTGGTATCATAAGTTTATTCATGGTTGACACTTTTTCTGGAACTAATTCAGTGAGAGTCATCCAAAATCTGTTCTTGTGCCAAAGAATTTCGATTCCATACATGTATTGTTAAAGTAAGATCAATGTATAACATTCTGTGAGATTGAAGAATTTTTGACTATTAGTATGATAAGCACCAATAAGATATTACATAAACATTTGGCTTTAAAAAGGTTTGTTTTTATTCGATCTTGCATAATTTGAAAAACTTTTAAAAGGTCAATATCAATTGATGCTAGAAAAATGATGAAAAATTTCAAGAGGGTATCAAATTCTTCGTAAATCATGTTCATAAGTAACAAAGCATGAATATATGCATACGAGTCTAAAACAATATATAACTAAATTGTATGGGTCTTCCAAGTTGAGCTAAATTCAACAACAGTTATTAGAGGAGAGAGAAGCACATTAAAGCAAATGATTGCTTGTCGTTTCTTTGGCATTGCCAATGATATGATAACTGTGATATATACTAGAGAAACAAAATAGGGTCAGTTGTAAATGGCACATAACCATTTGTCTGCCAGATATCAGCAGAAAATGTGAATCATTTTTCATTATGACATAGTGAAGTCTCACACAAACAAATTTTTTGTCAGCCAAAACATTAATTTGATGAGCCCTTGACCATATGACTCAGGTTTGGAATCCAGTCTTTTTTTTATTCATGCACATCAAAATAAATTGTGTGGTCTATGATTTTCGATACCCAAAGGAGTAATTAATGCATTCATAGTAAATTATTTTTATATTCATAATATTCAAAATAATTTTGATATATTTTGACAAATATATCAAAATTACTTTTATATTATGAAGCTTATATGCTCACTATCTGCTATTCTTCAATATAAGTTTTTTTTTTCTTTTTAGAAAAATTCTTGGAAATCAACAATTGCCTAAGAAAAAATTGAGAACTGTTGATAGAACTTCAAGAAGAATAGAAGACTTCTTTCATTAACTTTACATTTTTCTATGCTATGTATATAAATGTATTTTTCTAGTCATTGATGTTGAATCTTGTCCTTTTAATAGTTTTATACATATTTAAAATGTAAAGCTCTCTTGTAAAATTGAAATGAAGTATAATAAGGAAATGAACATTTTAATTTGTGTAATCAAAAATGTGTAAGAATGTAATATATAATTTTTTATTATTTTCATTTCAAGAAAATATATTTTTTACTCTATTTTACTTTTATATTTGTTTTATCTTATTTATGAAAAATAATATTTTAAAAAGCGTTTGATTTTATTTATAATGTGTCTAAAATATTTTCGATGTAATATATTTCTAATTTATAAATAGTTTTATTTTGATACAATTATAAAAAATGCATAAACTTTATTTATACTCCTAGGAAATTAATAACTATTGTATTATTAAAAATATGCCATAACTGGTATGATGCATTTATTTTTCATAACTTAAAGACATATTTTATGCACGAGATTTTGTTTTCATTTTTAATGAACATCAGAATTGCTGATATGATTTTTAAAGAATTATGTTCGTATTTTTTCATTTTTGAAAATTGTGTGATTATTTAATTTTTAAAACTTCTACCCTTTTCAAATCTGCTGCTTATCACAATATAACTTAGTGTAATAATGTGCACTGCATGAGTTCTGTTCAAAATAATAAAAATCTATTTTTAATATTTTAATTTAGTATCTTTGTTTATATCATCAGCTTTTATTTTTTAAATATGTTGTTGTTTTAAAACTCCACAATTACATATATCTATATTGTATTAATAAGTGAACTTCTATTTATTTCTAATTCCAAATTGTGTTTAACTACTAATATTTATTATTATAAATTTAACAGAGTGATATTCTCATTCATTAAAAAAATACCTTCATTTCTTTTAAATAATATTTTTCTGATTTAAATAAAATTCATGATGCTAATTAATTATAGCAAAAAAAAGTATAGTTTCAGACAATAAATTAAATTTGTTTTATTATTCATTCTATTATATTTCACAATTCCAGCTAGGAATATACATATTGGGCCATATACTTTTCAGAATATTTTTGTAACAAATGTATATAAAGGAAAATCAGTTATAAAATTTAGTTTATTTTAATTAACAAATTGAATATCCCCATAAATGTTAATCAAAAAATATATTTATAATAGCTATTTAATGAAAATAGAAAAATTGCTTAAAAAGAAAATGTAATTCAAAATCAAAGTTAACTCAAGACGTACTGACTCCTAAGAATTATTAAATTATAAATTTATTAAAATAAGTCATCAAAAAATGAAAAGTATTGTAATTTTAATAGAATATTGTTAATAATTCGTTTTTATGAAATGTTAAAACTTGCAAATTTATATTCTATTTTTGTATAAAAATGTGTTCTATGAAGATCTATGTGTATTTCAATGAAATTTACACATTAAATTATATAAGGTGAAAAATCTGAACTTTTATTATCTTTAAGAAAAATGTTTTGATTGAATTTCGTCATTAAAGTAGTAATATTTAACATATGCAAACTATGGGAATTTAATTAATAATTGATATAAGTGACCATTAAAGTAGTAGAATCACCTTAAAACAGTATGAAATTGCTAATTTAGCATGATATTCTAAATTTCTAAAACTACATCCAACAATTGCATTGTGATGCACATTATTTAAAGGAATATTTAATTCCTAATGAATAACTGACATGTAAGATCTCATAAATATGTAAAATATTAATTAATATTAATTTTCTCTTTTTTTATTCTTCGTGCTGCCTATGCACCATGTTCAAGATTTTATCTTCAGGCTGTGAAAGGTCATCTCTTTAGTGGGTCGGTAAAACTGAGTACCAAGCATACTTGGGTACTAAACACTGGGAGTTTTCATGTTAGGCTGACTAGCTAACTGGGATATGTGGTTTTCATCCAGGACCCTTGTTCAAGAAAACAGATTTGGGTACTGTAGCCCACGGCCTGCCGATGAGCTGTTATGCTACTGAGTTTAGTTTATTTCTTCATATCATAAAAGGATACCATATATATATATATATATATATATTTAATATTATTTTAAAATGTTTCATTATTGAAATTTCACATAAGTAGCATTTTCTATTAACAGGCATTTTTAGAAAAACACTAAAAAACCTACCACACACAAATACACTTTTAAAACAAAAATTTCAACTAAAGCAAACTTTAATAGTTTATCTGGTTTATTATTTTAATGGATGCATGATATGATTTAAATTTTTGCCAATGAAATCTATTGGAAATTAAAATAAGCTAATGCATGAATATAGTGTCATATTCAGAAGTTTTCCCATAAGGTATAGGCCATGTACCTGTAGTACTCGTAATTTTTGAAAAATGATGAGTTTAGGCATTCTTTGTACATAATTATGACATTGGATCCACTCAAACAATTTGCGAGTGCAAAACGTTCTTAAGCAATGCAAAAATTTGAGTAAATTGCCGATCTTTTAGTTGAGAATTTGGAATTATGTCTTGATAATCGGTAACTTTTTACTTACCAAAAAAACAAAATCGCTTAAGAATTTATGCTTAAAAGTAATGTAAATTAAGAGATAATGACGACGATTTCTTTGTTCGCCAAAACAAACATTACATCCGGGATTTTTTGTTAATTTTTTCTCGAATATTTTAATATATATTTTTTGTATATCACTGATTATTTTCTAATTGTGAAAATTTAAGGAAACAGCTACTTAACTACTTGAAAATTAATTTGTATTTAAAGCACTAAGAATTTGACGTATTTCCAGAATAAACTCAATTAAATAACCGAAAGTTTATGGAAAATTGAAGAAACAAACTGCATCGAACATGGCAGATTTTTAAATTTCGATTTTAATCATGTGTTAATCGGATAAATTAAGGAAAATTAATCATCACCTGAAACAAAAATTATATTGATATTCAACTGTAATACCGATTTTTTTTAAATTGATTCTAAATTTTTCATTGCTCTAATAATAATTTTAACTATTTATAAAATAAATTCAGATAGATGTGATAAGCACATTCCATAATTTGCTTAATTATTATTTGTTGATTTTGTGGAAATTAAAAGGTGTGGATTTTATATATTTGTTGTTGACCCTAACGCCATCTCGTAAAAGTTTTAAATTATATATTCTCAAAAACATTGATTGAGAAAAATGGCTGGTTATAATATTGCATGTTTTAAGTTTTTTGATTTTTCTATAGCACAACTTTTTTGCTATGTTATTGGTTGGTTTTTATGGCGCAAAATCCAAGATTGAAAAAGCTTTTTATTATATGGTAATGACTTTAATGTCTTGTATAAAAATTACATAATGGGAATTTCAAATGTTAGCCAAAATTTGAATCATTCATTATACCATCTTGGTAACAGCAATGAAACACCTTTATCAAGAGTCATTTAAGAGAAAATGTATAAAGGGGGATGTCATGAAAAGCTACATAATGTATGTGTATGCTATACTATTAAACATCTTAATTATTGAGAGACTTTTCAGTTTTATATAATATTATTAAAGAATATTTAATGTGATAATTAAAGCTCACGAGTAAAAAGAATTTTATAGAGGAAAGTATATACATCATAATGAAAAATATTACAAAAGCATATTTTGTAAATAAAATATGAAAATTGCATTCTAATATTGGAAGTGTTGAATTGCATTTGGAATAATGAAACTACTTTAAAATATGTCCACCATTAATCGCATGCATTGATATTATGTTATTTCCTTTTTTAGAACTTCTCAATATTTCTCTATTCTAATTCGAATTTTCTTCACTCTTTTGTTTTCAATTAGTTATCTTTTAGAATTACTTTAAGGAGACACTATGGGATATATTACAGATACGATGTAGGTATTTTTTATTAGCACTATCTGATCTTAAAAATTCTCAACTCCATTATTCTTTCAATATATTGAATTTTCCCCAAAGTCCTCCGAAAAGGTAATTTTTTTTTTCTGATTATTCTTAGCTAAACTAACTCTAGGAAAAACACCTTTACAGTCTGGAAGTATGGTGAAATTTTTCCGCTCTAAATTACTCCTGCCTTTAACTGTTTCTTTCAAACTGTCCAATATTTTCTTGTTACCTCTAATCAAATTTATTTAAACTAAATTATCTCTCTCCTCAACTATAGATACTGGAAAAATATAGCTTTAATCAATATTTTCTGATAACTTTTAATTTAAGCTTCGTTATTTTCTAATATTAGGATGAATTGCAACCCATTTTGTACCAACATACCACTTGATATTATATGCAATTAGTTAATAAGGCCTCTATTTAAGGATACAAAAATTGTTACATAATGTGTGCTTAATTAGCATCCTTATCAGCGAAAGTTATCTAAAATCGGTTTCAACCGATTCACTCTTTTGACTTTCAGCATTTTCAATGAATAAAAATTTCAGCAGTCTATATTTGAATCAAGCTTCTTTGTATGTTCTTGAGATCAAAGTATTTTTCTAGGTTTTATATTATAATACTTTATATCTTTTTCATTTTAATCCTCATAAATTTGAAATTTTAGTTCCGATTTTTTTTTTCATGGAAAAGATGAATATTTAATACACAAATAACTATTTTCATTTCCATTTCGTGACTTTTAGTCATTTCTAATTCTGTCCATTTTTCTGAATCATCTGCATTGCAAGAATGAGATAATACCAAAAATTTTTATACATTCTTTATATATTGTAAGGCATTTTTAAAAATTCATCATTTCTAAAATTCGGCAGAATTATTTTAATTAATTGTAGTGTTGTGCATATATATTAGTCTTGAGATCTTTATAAATAATTAAAAATTCTAGGTCATATTATTCCTAGTTAGCTACCATTATCAAATATTGTGAGAAAGTAAATCATCAAATAAAAGATTAAATCGAAAAAAAAATATTGAAATTGATTTTGACCGTAAGGTGAAATAAATGATATTTACTTTTGATTATTGATACCAATGTTTTTAGATAAAATATAATAATTAACATAAAGATGATCAAATTACATAAAAAAATAATTATTTGATTAGATGAATTGAATTCTTATGAAATTTGTGTAACCATATGAAATACAACACAACAAGCAGCTTGTAAAGATAGTGAAATAGCGATTTTTCTCAAAATAGGGAACAAAACTTGAAGTGAATGATAATTTTCATTATTTTATCAATGTGTATCGAAATTCTGTTGATAAAATATAATTGATATTAAATAATTTTCATATATATAGCGTTTGATTGATGTATTTTGAAAATGGATCCAAATCTTTATTTAAAAGATGTAATTTCCCTCTCATAATAAAGCACATTTAATTTGCTTTTTAGTGAACGTAGAAATATTCATAATCACAATTAATGAGTATAGTTGAATTCTAAAATAGTAAAGCAACAAAATATTTTTGCTGCATCATTTCTAAATCGTAGTTTAAAAAATACAGATTTTATTCTGTAAAGATTAGGAAGCCCTATTCCATTGGGAAAAGGTCAACAATATTTCCTAATTGGGTTAAAACTGCAGACATTTGTATGATTTCCGTAGTGAAATCTCCAGCTTGTTCATTACAAATGTACACCCTGTAGTCTTATTCCTACCCAACCAGAAATCGTCAAGATGGTGGCTACTTGTAGAATTTTCAAGAAGGCTTGTCCAAATGGAAAGGTACTAAATTTCTTTATGATAAATCAGAAATTTGAAAATATTATGTTAGAAATTGTTATCAAAACTATTGTTATCTTTTGTTTTTTATTATTATTATTATAAATATAACAACCACTGCGTAGAAATAGTACTTTGTGCTTTAAATAGAGAGAGAATCATACTTTTAATACTTGTATAATACCAAGGAAACAAATTCAATTATAAAATTGAAAATCTCTCAATTAAATGTTTCATTCGTTATTTTATTGAAAAAAATGTTTGAAGAAAAATCTTATTTTCTATTAATCTATACTGTGATTGAACTATATATTAACAATTATACAGTGTACATATTATAATAATTAATTAATTTACATCTACATACCAAATTGCTCTGTTTCGATTTATTTGGTATACCAAATTGGTATACCAAATAAATCGAAACAAGATAACTTACAGCAAGATAAGATTAAGACTGTATTTTAAGGAGTTTATAAAAACAGGTATATGTAAATTTTATAAGATTTGCACTTTTTTTTATTAACTATTATAATTTTAAACAATTGAAATATTTTTCCAATTAGTCTTATCAGCCAGAAATAAATACTGGCTAATATGACTGTTTTTTTTTATATTTTTTTTTCAAACTATATTTTTCTGAAAGAAATGTATGAAAAATATTCTGAGAAATTAGAATATATATAAAACAGCGGCGTGACTTTTATTTAAAAACAATCTTACTAATCTCTTATGAGGAAAAATTTACTCTTTATTTAAAAATAGAAAATCGAAAAATAGTGTAATAGAAAGAATAAAAAAAAGAATAATAAAATTATATAAAATACAGTAAAAAAGTTTATTAAAAATTAATAATCTAGAAAATTTTCACTAACGTATACATTTATTTTTCAAATCGGGTTCACTAAAATGCGGAAACAAATTTCAAATCCTTGAAATTTGTTACAATTAATAGTCAAATTATTTGTAGCTATAATCAAGCATTCACATTTTTGTAAAAGTTTCAGTATTATTTTAATCTTTTTTCCTTATGAGCTTAACATTTTCTTTTAAATTGATAGTAATGAAAGAATATTCATGATATATTTGCAATGAATCAGCAAATATTCATCCTTTTTGATGAAGTGAACTTAGAAATGTCATTTCTATAACATTCTGAACAAGAATGGAAATCAATTTTTTTTTTCTTTCTAATAGAAATATTTTTTCTAAAGTAAAATCTGTTTTTTTTTTTTTTTTTTTAAAGAAAAAAATCTGTAAAGATATTTCATAAGAAAACACACAAAAGAGATTATCTGTCAAATAAAGAAAATAAAGGTTCTCATAGAGAGAGATCTGGAAACAGAATATGTGTGATTTCATTTCAAGGTCGTTTTCTTCATTGACGTCACTCGTTTGAAACACTTCTACCTGTGTTGTAACATTATGGTCCCTAAGTTGACAATTAAATGTGGAATCATTCGGAGCATCAATTCGAAATTCTTTGTACAGCCAAAGGATTTGGATGAATGCTATAGCTGTAATACAGTGGCAAAATAAACCATAATCCCAATAAGTTACAATTCGATCATTATCAAAGTCAGAAACATGTTGGTAAGCATTATCCGTTTCATAAGAAGTATTAGAAGTTTTTGCCCAGCAATAACATTCAAATGCAATTTTTGAATGAGAAATTTTCTGCTCAATTTTTTTTTATAATTTAAAAACACTATGGATGTAATTACGATCATCTATTTTACATGAATATATTGAAAAAATCACTTGGATATATCTTCCTCCTGTCTGTAAATTTCTCGTGCATAGCTTGTTGACTTGATGTATCAATTTTAATTTTCAGTAGTGTTGGTATTGATATTTTAATTCAATTCAGAGTTTTATTCCATTTTAATTGTAGACTGAATCTATTATTTAAATTCATTCTCCATATTTTAAGTTAAATTTCCAAGATTAATATACTTTAATTGCGAAAAAGCTACCAAATTTATATGATTTATCTTTTTTTAATTTGACATTTTTACTCCATCGTTAACTTATATATTTAATTTGTGATGATGGTTTGTTTTCAAAGAAAAAATATATCTCAAAAACAAATTGTGTGTGCTGCTATATCCAAGTTTGTAATTTTTATTTTATTAATTTTTAAAAGAAGCCTTGGTTCTAAATCTGGCTAATAAATATGAATTAATTTTCAATAGCATACTAACAACCAATCGGCAAATAAATCATTTTGTTCGTTTAAGAACTTTTGTAGATATTCTATTCTATATAGTTATTCATATTTTATAATTAAAATACTAATTTAATTAATTTTGTGACTTAAAGAGCACTTGAATTGCCGAAATGATTTACAAGTGTTTATATAATCTGAATAACCAATATTTTCTCTTTAGGTAACGCTGTATCTTCCTAAGAGAGAATTCATTGATCACATTACTTCAGTAGATCCGATAGGTAAGTAATATCCCTATATTAATAGCATAATAATTGTTATTTCATTTAATTAAAACTTCTATATTCTTATTCTTTAGTTCTAACCCTATATTTATGTGTCTTATAAATTAAAAAAAAAAAAAAAGTGGTAGAAAAGGTTTTATCAATGCAGTTCTCTGTTTACCAATTTTTGTGACATACATAGCAACCATGATTAAAATATGGCTTTTCAGTAATTCTCTGTGTTTTGTGCGTTAAGCTGAACACTTACCGGGACATGTGGCTCATTCCCCAGGGCCCTCGTTCAAGAAAACAGATCTGGGCAATGTAGGCCTTGATATCGTCCCATGGGTTAAATTTAAAAGGAATTAAATAAAAATGAAATAATAAAAAAATAATAAAACTTTATAAAAAAGTAATAAAAAAATTTTAAAAATATAAAAGAAAAATTTTTTTTTCTTTTAGTTTTTTTCCAAGAACTGTAGGATTTATTTATTCATTAAACATTTTTTTTTACATGAGATGGAGATAACAATTTTAAACTCATTTTTTTTTAACAAATTGAATCTTCTAAATTTACGGCTTATTTTCATAATCAAAAATTTTTGATAGATTTTTAACATAATATTCTCAGAGATTTGTTGTAACTACGGCAACTATAGAAGATATATTTCTTATTCTCCTTAAATGTTCTCAATAAAAAAATCCAGTAATTTGGGTGGAAAATAAAAAAAAAGATACACAGAATACCCTGTCAATGTATTCTCGACAGTAAACGACAACAGTTGAATCATGCTTTACAACACTATCCATTTGAAACATATCTGATCCGTTTCATGTTATAACTAACGTAACAAATTATAGAACGTCATTACGCATATATGTGTAGTCAAAGTACTACTAGGTAAGGGGAGATGTGATCTACTGTCAAAATAAATCATTGTCCACATCACTACTTACAACAGTTTGGCACTTAATATTACTGACATTTAAAATATTGCACCTCCTCCTATATACATGTATTTAATTTATTGTCACTTGTATTGAATTCTATTTGAAACTCATAATTAAAAATGAAATGACAAAATCAGACATAATCAGTTTTTCTTGTGGAATACTTCACGTGTACTTCATTAGTTGATGTCGTCATAAATTGTATGAATTCTTGTTGCCGCCTACTTGCCATTGTAGCATTTGTTTCTAAGTTTTCTGTAGGCATGGATTTCCAGCCATTAAGACCTTAGTCCTTACATTGTTTTAATATCTGGGTCTGTTACTGGGAAATATACTGGTACAGCAACAACATTGTTTTTCGCTGACCTCATTGGTTTGGGTGTCATTCTCATTCTCGAAAGGTAGTGAGCTCAAATTTCAGCTCAACCGAAGATTCGTAGCGTTCACTAATGGGGCTGGGATACGTTAAATAGGTCAAAATATCCCCCAAATGAAATTATACCTCTGAGGGTGGCAGGTCAAGTAATGGTGGCCTTCTGCTTGTTCTTGTTTCTAAATTATGACTACTCCCACGCGATAGCTTCCACATAACTGGTTGAACCTGACTCTGTGCTAGATGCAGAAGAAGTGTGCTAATGCAAGAACATTTTAGAGTTTAATATTTTAACCGTTAAAATTATCTTTATTTTCCAATAAGGTACTAGAAAGCTATGTTAATTTTTATTTATGTAATCTAACAAAAATGTACAATCTATTTTTATGTTTCTCGTACATAAAGTTTAGTGTACAAATTTGGGTTTAATTAATAGACTATTTTTATTTGTTTCGTAACATACATTTTGACAAACCATTCAAGCTGATAGTCACTGATGTATGTTTCTGCGGTTGTTCTCTGAAAAACAGAGCCATTTCAACAGATGTTATCATGATTTTTAAAAATTTTGGCTGATCCATAAAAAATGAAAGAAAGTAAATAGGTGATAATACTTTAGGACTTTTAATAAAAGCTACAGTACATTCAGTAACATCCCTAAAAGTTTATGTTTTTTGTTTGTGAGCTTAATATTTAAACCGCAGAATCCTCTCTTCGTATTGTATTCTGGTTTGACTCTGAAAACTTCTGGTAATCGTATCTTTATGTATCGATCCTTATGATAATAAAATTTTTAATTAAAAATCTCGTAGTTTGTTATAAAATTTTAATATGTGTATTTAAGTATAATTAATTCTTGGATTTTTTTTGTAGAAGGAATTGTTCTCTTAGATGATGAATACTTGAAGCACCGTCATGTGTATGCCCACGTCATTGCTACATTTCGTTACGGTCGAGAAGACGATGAGGTAATGGGATTGAAATTCGTTAAGGAATTGTATCTGGCATCAGAGCAAATTTATCCACAACCAGTGCAAGATGAGCCGAATAGGAATGCAAATTCTAGAACCCTCGAACGTCTTCTAGATAAACTTGGACCTAATGCCTATCCATTTACACTCAAAGTAAGGATTTATTTTAAAAAAATAATGAAAAATTGATATTTCATTTAAACATTATTCCTTTATTATAACTTTATCCAAAATTATCTAGTTATCAAACTTGTGACATGAAAAGACTTGTTGAAGGAATTATGGTAGATTAATTACATTACAGAACAATTTTATTACTGTTTTAAATAAGATATGCATGATTAATATTTTATAATCATTGATAGTCTGTGTAAAGTAATCATTGATAGTCTGTGTAAGTCATGCTTTTCAAGTTAGTATACTCATTTGGACATTTTATAACACTTAATGTCTCTCTCGAGAAGTTATACCAACATATCTTTTTAAAAAATAACACCTCTTCAAAAAGATATATTTACTATAATATTAAATAATTGATATAATCTTCTAAACAAATGTATCTCAAAAAAGTGAATATTATCACGCTTACGAATCTTTGTACCTTGTTACAGTAAAGAAGTATAAAATTGTGAAAGTTAATAATTGCTTTGTCAGTTGTTTAACCCTTCAATATATTATCTAAAAAATTTCTGAATTTGAATATCGTTAAAAATTTTTTAATAATTATATCCGATTTAAATAGTAGTCTTGATTGAATCGCCTCTCGGATGCAAAAATTAATTGCGTAGCTACAAACAAAAACCAAATAATTCTACAAGACTAAAAATATGATACTGAAGTTTAAAGAATTATAAGAGAATAAAAGTAATTTCAACACAGGTTGTGCAAGGAATTTAAATTCATTGCTAGATGAAAATATTTTTCAGTCTCTAAATAAGCATTATTGTTTGAAATGAAAATAGAAATCTGAATAAGCAGTTTTCTGCTATTCATTAAGTATAAGAAATAATTCCATTATTGAAATTTAATTCAATAATGGAATTATTGAATTAAACTAGTACTTCCGTATGATTCTGGTTATTCTTATTGTGTAGGAAAAAAAAAAAAAAAAAAAAAAAAAAACTCTCATTTCAGCAAATAAGTACAACTGCTAAATTTAAATTACAAAAATATTAGAAACATTCTAAAAGATAAAAAAAATATAATAACATTTAGAAAATTCTACCTATGTAAAATTAAATTTCCCAAATAATTTATTTTAGAAAACTATTTATACACGATGGTACTTAACATGTTTAATCAATACATAAAAAGAAGATAAGCATTATATTTCAAAAACGCAATTGCAAAAAATAAAAATGTATTCAATAATGGTGGTTTTGAAAATACACACTCACATTTATTGAATACCTTTTTGCACTGCTGGTCACTAAATTTTCTGATTCAGGAAGGCAATACGCTAAACATGTGAAATATGCACAACAAGAAGTAATGTATTCAGTAACTGTGTAAAATTTACATGGCAGGAGGAAAATACTCAGACATTAGTTTCTGAATGTATTTATGTAAAAGGGATAATCATTGTGAAATCTATGGATGTTTGAATGAAAAAATTTTACTGCAGATTTTTGCAACACAAATTGCATTTAAACACTGTTACATAATGAAAAGTTGTGATTGTTCGTGTGAGAGGAAAAAAAGCTGACCTATTTAAAAAATTGTGCACATTTCTATTTCGATATAAGTCGAATTCTTTACCCCTGATGTATGAATTTGAGATCGAAGACCTTTTGAAGAATATGGAATCGATGGGTTCTGGACAGTTACTTGGAATATTGTCCTATATTTTAAAAGCTCCTTATCACTAACAGGCGAGATGACTTATTATCCACAAAGATTTAATTGTACAGCTTCGTCACAAAACAAAATATGGGGTCACTTGTAAGACGAGTGTTTGTAGAAACAGTTCGACAACGTTTTCTATAGTAATCATAGCAGTAGTCATATCTATAGTTTGCTATATCTTTTCAGTTCGGATAATATGGTTTCTGTTGTACTTGAAGCTAAATCACAGACAAGAGTACCCTTTGAACTAACAATAACATTTACAGATGAAAGGCACTTTGCAGCGTACATTCGTCTTTGTCATACTGGCCCTTCACTTGGAGTGATGAAATAGGATAATACTGTATGCACATATGTGGAGATATAGCTCAGATATGATCTCGTCATCTGATCTCGTCATATTTGGCTCTCGAATAGAATCTTAATTTGCCATTCCTAGGCAAATTAAAAGAACTTTGTTGACATGCCTGTTGAAAACGTTCCTACTTCTGGCATGACGTGAGTGGGACTGGTCCTAAATAACTGGTTCCCTCACATAAAAGCGACGCTTCGGAAACCTTCGACACATGGTTAATCTGGATGCCAACTTTTATATTACCGCCAATCTATCATGGCATAATCAAGAGATTCAATAGCAAATATCATAGGGTGCTTTTGCAAAGATTGAATTCGGCCTAGAAATTGGAGCAGCTTTATGAAATTGAGCTTCTAGAGGCAATGCATTTGTCAATTAATGCTTGAAATGATTATTAAAGGAAAGAATATTGAGAACATTTCAGCATTATTTGCTTTATTAGAGAAACCACCGTAACTGAAGAAATCCAAGGTAATTTACTTGATGACTCGAGGGAAGATGAGGCTTTCATGCATGAAATTCAACAAAGAACCCCTTTGGTGCCTGAAATTTTTTTCGAAGATTTTTTTAATATAGGCTAACATGTGATATGCGCGGGAGAAACATCGCATGAAATTATTGAGAATATAATGAATGAAAACGGTAAAGAGCTTTCAGATATTGAACAAAAAGGAAAAAAAAAATATTTAAAATATGTTTTTTCATTTCTTTAATTTTTTTATACCTAGATGTAGTTTTTAAACACAAGAAAAAGATAAATGATTATTTTGCCTTATTTTCCATCATTAAAGTAAAAGTAAGTACGATTTTTAAGTATGAACTGTATTTATACATGTAGTGTTTCTTATAGATCATTCTAATGAAATTTTGATAATATTTTATTAATAAAGAAAAAGTGTTGTTTGTTAAAAAATCATATCTTAATAATCTAATTCATTATTTTTCTATTTTACTGGTCCCTATGAGTTTTTAAAAACGAGCATCTACTGTATTAATTATTAATTCTTAAAAGCATTTTTTGGCACATCAAAAATTAAAAAAAAATTTAATTTATTAAAATTTAAATATTTCTAGCTTTTTTTTTTTTTTTTTACATTTTAGCTTCCAGAAAATGCACCCCATTCTGTAGTGCTACAACCTGGACCTGAAGAACAAGGTCAACCCTGTGGCGTGTATTATGAAGTTCGAATTACTGTAGGAAATACTCAGCATGACAAAGGGCATAAACGGTAAGTTTTATTTTGAATTCTTAGGTTAATTTTATTGAAACATATTGTATTAATAAGGCAAAACATCTTTATTTAATCACTTTAGAGATAATACAGCAAGATACATTTACGATAGTATCATTCAAATATTATGAATGAAGATAAAACTACTGACACATTTCATATTTCAATAATAAACTCAAGCAAGGACTACTAGCTCATACTTTTATAAACGGAGTAATCTGTATTATACAGTATAATCTTTCACTCTGAATATATATATATATATATATATATATATATATATATATATATATATATATATATATATATATATATCATCAGTAATCTATATTGCACACATTTTTTAAATAATCTCACATTGTGCATTTAATGAATAAATTAATCACTTTAATTTCATGAAAGTTTACGCGAATTGTTTGCCGTATAATTGAATGAACATGAAAATACATGAATTTTGAAATGTATCCCAATTAAAAGTGAGCCGAATTTTAAAATTATTCTTTTCTTTCTCATTTTACGCATTTAAATATAGATTTAATTATAATGTTCGCATAAAAATGACTTTATAATACTTTATAAAAATAATAATTAAATGATGACTCAAATAATCAATAATTAATTTAATGACTTTTAAGTGGTTTATAAAAATGTCAATTTTTTTCAATTTTGATATATAGTCTAAATGCTATAAAAATCAAATCTTAAAGGACGAAAAATGCAAAATTATAACCAGGAATTTAGTGTTTTTCTGAGAGCTATTTATTTAAAATTATTACGTTACAAATGTGAATGAAAATCACCAAAAAATATTGCTTAAGTTGAATGTTTTTTGAACGATTTCGCAAATAAAATTCTGTTGGCTGTTTTTCTATGTATGAAAACTATAACTATGTATAAAAACTATAACTAAAACTAAACTATAACTCTATTGGCTGTTTTTTCTATGTATGAAAACTATAACTATGTATGGAAGCTATAAGTATGTCCATATAACTTACAGTTATATGGACATATTACAGTTGTGACTGCTTCTACCACTTGCTGCTGACCAAAACAAGCGTCTATAGGCCTACTGGTACTAGTTTCCTCCTTGATCATCTGCTCAAGTTCTCGCGCATGTTGCATCATTTCCCTCAGCGTCATGACAGAAATGTATTGTTTATCCTTACTTAGCTTTACTTTACACACGTATGATTGCAAATTTGGTTATCATTTGTTGTGATTGCTAGTTTGGTCTTAGTTAATCATATCTTCTGCACAAAGCAAGAAAAATGGACCTTTTCAGGGTTAAATACTTCTCTTTCCTCAGAAGTTTTTGATTCTCATTTCAATAAAAATCTAGAAAGACGTATCAAGAGTGAGAATTCTAATCTTATCTTGTGTGAGAATTCGAATTATGTTTTATGTGAGAATTCCAATTATGTTTTGGGTGAGAATTCTGATTCTGGTACGAGTCAGGATTCTGTTATGTATGATGATTTTGTGAATGGTATGGTAGACTATGAGAATAATTTAAACGTGGCTTAAATTGATTTTGTTTGCCTTGATTGTTTAATGTCCTTTAAGAACAAATACAATTTGAAACACCATGTAAATAATCATTGTAATAGCACTACACTTAATGAGTCCTTGAAAAATTCAAGTTCTATTGTGTATCAGGAAGAAAGTTCTAATAATGTGGTTCAGTGTGCAAAAAATTTGAATGAGGTTGAGAGTAATTTCGTGTGCCCTGATTGCTTAAAAACTTTTAGAAATAAATACAATTTGAAAGCCATACAAGCAAATTACATTGTAATGATATTGCTTCAATTGAGTCTTTCGAAATAAAAGTCATGTTTCTAAAATCTCTCAAACATGTAATTATGTATGTTAAGTTTAAAAAGTGAGAAAAAAATATTTCACTTCAAAAATGTTTATGATATTGATATATAACTTATGAACTAGAGTTTAATTTATTTAATGATTTTTTTGATAAGAAAGGCAGAAATTGAAGTCAAAACTAAGTCAAAATTTGTTTCTTGTGGTAACAAATTGTAATATCAAATATGATATAAAATATTATAATTTCAGATGTCACCATTCATGAAATTTTACATCAGAAAGTAAAAGTTTGCGTCATTTGAAAATCTTTAGCATTAATAAATTAATTCATTCTGCCCAGCTGCAATAAAAGTAACCAAACACACGGATGGTAAATGTGTAGTGTCATATTAGAAAGTATATATTGGGCATCAGAATGATTTAGATCACTTATTTATAACAGCAGATTAAAGAAAAATTATGGCCTCAAAAATAGCAACAAAAATTCCTCTGGATAGTATTTTAGATGAAATAAGAAATTCTATATCTTATGCTGGACTTGAGAGAGTTTGAAAAAAAGATCTACATATTGAAAAAAAGATCTACATATTGAAAAATCTTTCAATCTGTCTTCTAATTCTGTAAAACATGAAAAAGATGGGGTCAAAGTAGACATGTAGGAGCGTGATATGTAAAATTCAGAAAATCCATGCATTTTATTTCATAAAACCCAGGGAGATACTTGCACATAAAATTCATTTCTAAAAGAAAATGATTTCATTTTGATACTTATGACGGAGCACAACGAGAAATTCTGAAAAAATTTAGTTCTGACACTATATGTATAGATGGTACACATGAGAACAATGGATTTGAACTTATAACATTACTTACGATTGATGATTTGTACCAAGTATTCCCAGGTGCTTTTTTGAATTCTAATCGATGTGATCAATCAGTGCCATCAATTTTTTTTGTCGTGTAGTAAAGAAAAAACTGGGAAAATACAACCACAAGTTTTTATGTCTGATATGGCAGAATCTTCTTTTTTAATGCTTGGAAGTCTGAAATGGGCTTACCGGAAAAGCGTCTTTTTTGGGCAAAGCATATTGACAGAGCGTGAAAAAAAAATTTAAAAAAATCAATGGTGGTGAAAAGCAGGCTAAAACACATAAAATTATTGGATCCCTTTTAGAAGAACGTGACATTAATAATTTTCATACACTAATAGAAGCAACAATAAAACTACTTAAAGTAGTTTTATTATCATCATATTTATCATCTTAAAGATGATCATGATATCATAGAATTTTCAATTTATTTTGAAACATATTATTTACAAAATACATCCTGCTGGACATATTGTCATAGACTTCACAATGGCATTAATACAAACAGACACATAGAACAAATACACCGAACATTAAAGTATATTTGTCTTCATGGGGAAAATGTAAAGAGATTAGACAAAGCAATGATTGATCGATTAATTGCAGCATTGTACAAAGGTAAATTGATAAGCAAGATACGGGATTTGAAAATCAGACATAAAAACAAGAAAAATATCTTTGTAAATAATTGAGAATTACAATGTCGGAGACAACTCATGCAATGGGTCGTCCACGTTTGTCATTATATTCAATGTACATGATTAAGTGTAAGTGGAGAGAAAAAATATCTGTCATCTGTCAGATTCGTATTAGTTAGATTTAGATTGTACTCTATACTAGACACAAGGATATATGCTGGTGCAACAACAAATGGTTTGGATATACAAAATATGCACAACAAATATTTATAAATCTGCTGGCAAACACATTATAAACAGCAACATTTTTTTAAATTTCTGAAAAAATAAATTTGCAGTACATTGGCAGTAATTTTGTTGATAAAAAGACTGCAATTGGAAACCCTTTATGATTTGACTAATTTACTATTACTGCTGTGAAGAAATGAAAGGATATGTATAAATTGATTAAACAATTAATTTATTCAAATAGACCACAATTTCCATGTCATTTCTTGAGCATCAATTTTTCACAGAAATATATACTGGGCAAGTTTTTATAATTTCCTTAGCTTCAATACATTTTGGTTTTTTTTATATTTAATATTGTATAAACCATTTCTATGGTTCACAAACTCATTAAAAACTTGTATCATCTTTAAATGCTCAATTTGCATTTTTTTTTTTTAAAAAAAAATCTTATTGTGTGTGTGTGTACAAATTTTTACTTTCTATTTGAAAAATTTATTTAAGTGTAAAATAATTTCTCTTGGAAATTTAATTTCTTAATTAATTTCTATATGAATAAATAAATTTTTCATTAATGTAAATTCTAATATACAACTAATTAAATTTTTAAGCTTTTTTTCCTCTGTGATTCTGTATATGTATTTGATATTCCTCATCAATTGTAACTTTGGAATTTGAGTAATAGTTTTATATTATAATTGTGCTTATAGATTTCATATATTCATATAAATAATTTTTTGAAGCAAAATCGATTTTGTACTATATACAAAATTCAGGAAATTCCTTCACATCACTTTTCCTTGATATGAAATTTCGTAAAATGCCTGTAAAAATATTCTTTGTTATAAAAATTTTTACTGAAACTGAAAGAGCATATTTTGTTAGATGACATTTTATCAACTTTATTATTATAAGACTTAGGGAGGAAAGAGTTTTTAAAACTTTCCACATTTAAAACTAAAACTGCTTGAACTAGAAGCTTCCAAGTAAAGTTACTTGTATGCATATTTGCAATGTAAACATCATTTACATCCCTGTTTATTAGCCAAATGATACTAATTTGCTCATTGAGTGTCGTTCAGACAAATGACACGACATTGTGTAAATGATGTAGCATATTGACACAAAAAATTTATATCCTTATCAGCAAATCAATTTAACTCCCAAAAAGCATCCTTATGAAGAACAAATAATAATTGTTTCCATTAAAATAATTATTGAGATCCTAAATGATGAAAAGTTAATTTTACTCAAAGTGCTTTGCTTGAAGCATAAAGATACACATTTATAATATCAGTAAAATCATTTATATTTAAATAAATGATTAATAATCTTTAACTTTATAAAAGCAGTATCTTAATTAAAATAAAGTCCTTTGAAAATATTGATAGTTCAATGAAGAAAAATATAGAATGAAAAGAAATTTAATAATGATGTCTTAATCACTAATCTCTAAAACTATGTATAGCATTTTGGAATAGTTAATTTTCTAATGAATTTTTTTTTTAAGTTTAATAATGAAAATTTTGCAATTAAATTTATATTTTTATTCATTTCTTAATTTATAATTAATCTTGGCACATATTCCTTGTATTAAATTGATAATTTATCAAAGAAATTATAAGGAATATTTTGGGGATACAAATGCAACAAAATACATTTAAAATAAATATTAAACACATTTTTACATTTAAAAGTTACAAATTTAATAACTAAACGCAGTGTTTTCTTTATATTTCTTAATTTTTAATCATCATATATCTTGGCAAATTCCAAATTTTGTGTAGTTCAATTTTTACATTTTATAAGAGTACTATTGAAATAAAGTTAAATACATATACATTCTTTAAATTTATTTCTACTGTTTAAATAAAACAATGAATATGTATTATGTGATTTCTTATATATATAATGTAATAAATAGAGAATTCAACGAAACCCATACTACGATCATTACGTAGTACCTGTCATTTGATAACTTTCTGCATGCCAAGTTCCCCGACATAAACACTCTGCGCTTAAAGCTGCGCAGATGATCAGGGAATGGGAGGAAACTAATATCTAGACCAGCATTGCTTCCATAGAGCTAGGTGTATATAGAGCTACTCCTAGCTCTATGCTTGCTTTTAACTGGATTGAACACTCTTTATAGAGAACATTCACGTTCCTCCTGTTCAAAACAAACTGATGAATTTCCACATAACTGGATTGGCTGTATCGGTGAAAATGACTTCTCCTTATTTCCTATCAGCCTTCAATAAGATGTTGTAACTCCTATATTTAGGAAGGATATGAAAAATCTTATTTATGAATCCCCACAGTCAAAATTAGTAAATAAGAGAAAATTTAACTACTAATTGGTAGTGGAACAAATATTTGTAGAGGAGGCCCATAGCTCCTTGAGCTTGTGATCACTTTCCTATTTTCCTCATATAATAATCAAAAATATTACAATATCTCTCAAATGTAAATATGTGGTATTTCGAAAATAAATGAATCTTTTATAACAGCCCTTTTCATTTATTGATAGTAAAAAATCAATTTCCATTTCGTAAATCTGCTCTGTAATTTGAACTTTTTTGTTAATTTAATTTGATGTTAAATGAAATCTAATATTAATATTAGTCCTTATTTGTATTATGCATTTTTTTTTTATTTCTAATATGTCTTTAGAAATTCCGTATCAATGGCAATCAGGAAAGTGCAAAGAGCTCAATTAATTGGGAATCGTCAGCCTTGTTCGGTCATTAAGAAGGATTTCTTACTTAGCCCAGGACATTTAGAATTGGAAGTAACGTTGGATCGCCAAGTGTTTGCGCACGGAGATCCAGTTGCTGTGAATATTGCCGTTAGGAATTATTCAAACAAGACTGTAAAGAGAATTAAAGTTTATGGTACGTAAATATAAAGTTTAATGTCAAATCAATTTCCAGTTTTGGTACCTACACTAGGAAAAAATGAGCATATTGCATAGTTTTAAATAAATTACACAAAAATTTACACCGATCACAAATATCATAATCTATAATTTAAAGAATAATATAAATTAGTATTCATATCACCAAAAATTAAATATAAAAAATAGATGAATAAAAGTTACGTTTCACTTATGTGGTCACCAGATGAGAAAGAATATTCCCAACGTAGACATTGTGTGTCATAAGAAGCAACTTAACAAGGTCTTGTCCTCCAATTTAGGAGCTAAGGTGAGGCTGATTATCCTCCTCTGTAAAAAAAAAATACTATAAAATGTATAGCAAAATTTAATGTAATTTAAAAAAAAAAAAAAAAAAAAAAAAAAACTGGAAATTCCACGGCCAAGATGAGAACAGGAACAGTTGGATCATTTAAAGAAAGCCAAGGCCTACAACGGGCTGCTGAATCAAGTAAAGAATTTTTTAATATATATATATAAGATAATCGTGATTTAATAAGTTTAACTTTTGCCATCTTAGTAATTTTATTATTAAACTTTTGTTTTAAAATAAAAAGTGATTGAATATGTTGGGGCATCGAGAGTTAACAGAATTCATGATCTTTTCTATATTTTCAAGAGACTTAAATCCGGGTAAACAAAAACATGTAGTGGATACTATTGGAATTACAAGAAATATTATTTCATGACTGTGAGACCCGCTCAAAAAATAGAGAAAATTAGACATTTACGAGAATAAGTCATGTATTAATACAGTGAAATGATTGATCACTGATATATCTTATTAACATCTTCTGAAGACCGAACAAACATGTGAAACATTAAGGAACTACTCAGCTGTAAAGTCAGTTTCTAGAGCAACATGATGATGGGTTTCAAACTAAACATCTGAAATAATTTTCATACATACATAGCGATGCCTTGACTGTTTCTTAAGGTCAACGGATTTGGAATTCTCGCCCATCACCAAGCACCTCGTAAATTTGAACCACGGTCAAGTGATGAGATCACTTCTGAACTGGCACCTTCCTCTCGACATCCACGCCACACCAGATTAACGTGGGTAGAACAATGGTGTATATCACGTTAGTTTCAAAGGATTGAATAGACCGGAAAAAGAGAGTAGCCGAACATGGATATTGCCCAACACCCAATTTAACCAGATGACACTTATTGTCGGGTCTCTATTCATTTTAGGTAGCTAGGCTAAATATTTTGGTAGGGAAAGAAATATTAAAAGTGGCATATGTATTAGTGAAAGTTCACTTAATAGATGAAATGAAAAGGGGATGATATGAGCTGAAATCAGTATCAGTTGATATAAGGACCAGTATATCATTCGGAAAGGAAATTTGTTGTTCTAAAGGAATACAGAAGAAATACAATTACTTTTTGTTGTATTTTACTATGCGAAAATTAGTACTTTTTTCTTTTTAATGATCATAGATCTTAAAAACTTCATTTTATCGAAAAATGCTTCAAATTGGAATCTAGTAATTTATGTAATGACACCACCATACTGTCCTAACAAAATCCTTTTTATTGACCGGAATGTTGAGATTGCAATTTTCTCAAAAGTAAAAATAGACAGATCTGCATTTCGTTAAATGTCATTATGTCATTAATCTCATCTCCTCTCATCCATGCGAAAAGAGTATGTAACAATCTTGATTGTTTGTAGAAATCATCGCCACAGTAAGTATCTCGCAATGTTTCTAAATAATAATTTCTTTGTCATTTACATTTTACCAAATTTTTACTTTGAAATATCTTTCATGTTATTTCTATTATTCAAAAATAATTAAAGTTTTCATGCAATGTGTTTTTTTTTTTTCATGCTATTTACATAATTCCAAGCAATTAGAATTGAGCTGCGGGTTTTTTTTCTCCGATGTTACATTTTGTCTCAAATGTATTTCATTGCATACCCACGTCAAACAATTTTCTTTACTTTGGCGTTTATTTTCTTAATTTTCTAAGCAATATGTGGTGGAAATATTAGTGGGGGGGGGGATGTTGAAACTGAAACACTCAAAGACTAATTATAGTAAATGATGCATTATGATCATTTGATACACAATCATATCATTTGGAAGTATTTTTCCAATGTATAAAAAAATTTCCTATTACATAATTACAAAAAGTACTATGCATTCAATTATCCTTTTTATTTCTTAAATATATTAAAAAAAAGAAAAGTTTTGCACGCATAAAATTAAATTTGAGCTTATCAAATAATCTGATTTAATATTTTTTCAATTTAGTTTTATACTTCTCTTTTGATAGTATTCTTAATTTAATATTTACATCACGTATAAACAAACCTTAATGTGATAATTTTTTGGATTTATTTAAAAATTTATTATAAAATCACTTCAGAGAAATTTGGAAAGAGTTATGAATGGGAACTTTTATTCTATCCTAATCAAGTATTTTTTTTTATTTAGAATTTAAAAAAATTAATAATACGGATATAGTAGCTCTTTAACTTATTGAAATTCTTAGAACATTTTTATAAGTTTCAAGCCTTAACAAAGGTATTTTCAACATAGCTGATTCTACCCTATGTTGAAATACCATCACACTTAAATAAAACAAACTATTATTTCTCTTTATTAATGTACTAATTCATTTACTCTTTATTAATCTATTTATTCGATTTATGTTCTATATTGTTAAAGTTACTTCCAAAACTAACGTGGCATTAAGTAAAAAAATTGAATACAAAAAATTAACAGCGAAATTTTATTTCAGGCATTCAAAATGCAGATATTTGTATGTTTGCTAGTGGGCACTGTAGAACAATTGTAACTACTATGGATACGGAGTAAGTAACATTATAATTTTAAATAAAAATGAAAAATATCGTTGGTGTTATATATTGGGTTGTTCGGAAAGTTATTTCGTTTTTTATGAAAATGAAGAA
>JAPDSC010075623.1:43271-56788 GCA_026290005.1 Latrodectus geometricus | reverse complement strand
AAAAATAAATAAATTCATCATAGATATTCCCCTTTTAAATATCATTCGAACAATTTTTAATAAATTCTTTAGAGGTAAAGATCAAAATTATTAAATGAGTTTTTTAATTAAAGCAAAAATATTTCTTCTTTTTTTTTTTTAAGAGAATTTACATGGAAACTATAAGTATTGGGTTGTTCGGAAAGTTATTTCGTTTTTTATGAAAATGAAGAACGTATAGCGAATAAATATTTTATTGAATTGTATATTGTCAATTCTAGTCTAATTCCTTTTACCATCCTTCTGGTCTTAACATGATTTCATACTTATAAAATGGTTTGTTTTTCACTAGCAAAAACTAATTCAGGTGGGAAAAACGAAATGACTTTCCGAACAACTCAATAATATAAATACTAAACAAATGATATTTTTGAGAATGATGTAATGTTCTGACACAGCAGTGTGTGCCTGTTTTCTCAAAATTAGTCATAAGTCGAACATTACATATATTTCGAGCTCTGACGCTGTATTTGCATTCCAGGGTTCAACAATACTGAATTAGTTTTCTGTAAAGAGTCGTAGAAAATCTATCAAAGTAATTTAAAGTGTTTGCTGTGGACAACATAAGAATTGCTAGGACCAATATGCAAAGATTTCAGTCTTGCTAACAATGAATATGATTAACTCGCAGATATCTATCAGCAGTATGCGTCGGTAATTTTAGAATTAATTTAGAAAAATGTATCAAGTGGTATTTTATTTGGAAAGATATTCTAATACGGCAAATTTTCAAAATGGATTACTTACATTTCGAAGAATAGAAGTATATGAAGGAGATGTATAATGTCTCATTTTTATATCGATCATCATTTCCAAGTTATTTCACTTCAAATTTACCATCAATTTTTAACAAAATAAACAGCATACAAAAATACATGCTGTTTAGATATTTTACTAAAAATTGTGATTAAATTTGAAATGAAATAACTTATTGTGAAAAATAATGAGTTCTTTTATTAATGATCCTATGAAATTTTGAATTAATAGAAAAATTAAAATCAGTTTTAATAGATTTTAATAAGAAATACAAAATTATATTAAAATTACCACTATTATTTATAATACATGTAATGTAACTGTTAACTAGCAATGATATTATTTTAAAGGGCTGTAATCTATTAATAAGAAGTAAAACGTTATGAATAACTCATTAGAATTACTTTAAAAATCTGTTTCAATAGCCGACCTACATGAAAATAATTGCATTTGAATAAAAATACATTTAATGAAGCAAAAACAATATTATGCTTTTGAAATCAATATTGAATTTAGTCACATGCGCGGGGAAACAAATATTTGTATAGCGAGTGATTGGGTTGCAGATTTTGATCAATACACGAGGAAAAGTATTCAGATTCCATCGATCTGGATAAAAATTTCTATGTTTATTGAGGATAGAACAGTAGTTATGAGCGATACTTCAACTAACAAATTTCAAACCATGATGAATAAGCGATGTATTCTAGGAATAAGCAGTATAAAGAATAAGTGTTTAAGGAAAGGTGCAACTTTGGGCTTCAGAAATTCTCTAATATTTCGAAGACCAATATTACTATTAAGATTAGCAGAATTTTTATTCAAGTAGTTATTCTCATGATAGCTAATTTGGTTCAGATAATTGTACTTTGTATTCGTTAAGCATCATAAGAGCTAAAGTAATTTAGAAATAGAAATCGTAAGTATAACGTTTTGTATCGTAACTGTAACTTCCTCGTTATACTTACGTTATAAAACGTTAGTATAAAAATCGTAAATATAACTTCATTGTAGTTCAAATTAAAGCGAGAAACATTAAAAATGGATTCCTTGTAAATTAATTACTAAGCATCATTCCGATTCGATTGATTCAGTTTACAAATCTATTTCAACTTCAGGTCCTGATTGATTTGAAGATTTTGAGAAATTCTATTTCAACTGATGCTATTTCACTGATTGGAGACAGCCATGAATTGTTAGAGCAATCAGTAGTACAGGAGTAAAAATGTGAAATTCTAATCCGTTTCGTGGATTAGAATTCGTGAAATAATTTCATTTCGTGGGTAATCCGTTTCTTTGCACCATTTCATGATTTATATAATTACGAAATTATTTTCCTTTAATTATAAATAGAAGTTTGTATTTCATCATATCACCCTGGGTTCAAATCTAGAAAAATATTGATATCTATCGCTTAATGTTCAATTAGATAAAATAATCAACAAATATGTTCTTAAGAATCTGCACCTTAAATCATATTCGATAGCCCTGAACATAAGAATACAAATTCTTGTAAAATATATAAACATATTCGTGCACGTTTTATGAATTTGAATAGCTTATACTCGGAAAATAAGCTTAAACTATGGATTTACCGATGGCTTTCCAATTTCAGATCTGGGTGCCCAGTTGGACCTGGAGGTACTCTTCACAAGATAGTTGAAATCTATCCCACTGTAGCAGATGCTCGCAACACCAGAGGCTTGGCATTGGATGTACCAGTGGGAGATGAGCCGGTGTATATGGCTGCTTCAACTATGTGAGTATTTAATGTTAACTTTAAAAAATAAAGAAGCATATTAACTACAATAAACTTTGTTTGTTAATATAATTTTATGTGCAATAACTGTTAATGTTTTGCAACACAGAATAAAATTAGTGAATATTTATTGCAATATATTAAATATTTAATGTTTTATTTAGAATGAATTACTCAAAATCAAGACTATTTATTCAATCTATTTTTCCTAACACAATCGTGAAATATAAATTAGACAGTTGTAAAACTCAGAGAATGGTTTGAAAAGAAAGATAATGACATAGTTTTGGGGGGAAAAAGCGGTGCAGTAAATTTGCTAAATCAATTAAAACGAACGCATATCAAATGGCGAAAAAACTTTGGATATTTAAAATTTGGACAGTCGGATTTAGTTTTGAAAATAAGTATTTTTATGTATTAACAATACCATCGAATCCTTAGGAAAAAAAATAAGTTGTTATTCGTTTTATTTGTCTTATCCCTTGATAAAATTATAAACAAAGAATATTGATAGTAAACAATAATTCATGTTTTTTAATTTTTTCCTGAGAATTATTTGTCAGAATTAAACAAACTAAAGAAAGTAGTATTAAGCGTTAGAGATTTTACGGATTAGTTGATACATGGTGTCGAACATATTCAATTGATGAATTTAATGAAAGATTGTCGCTTTATACATCTGTTTACCAATACCCACTATAAAAATAATCTCATTGTTTTAGGTCTTGTCATCTACAGTAAGAAAAAATATCAGAATAAACTGGTATTTAAACTATATTAGCATCACAATAGTTCCTTTAAGTTTTGTTTATAAGCAACGGATCTCCTTCATTAAAATACTTTTTTAATCGCTTACAAGAAAATTGTGAAACATTATACTCGTAATTCCTTAGACAAAGATATTGTTCAGAACATGACGTAATGCCAAAATCTCTAATGCCAAGGACATTACTATTCATAAATATTTGAATTTTATGTGCTAATGAATAAAAGAGCATACGTGACAAATAGGAATAAATGGAAAACATATATAAAACATATTTATATTTATTAAATTTTTACAATATCAATAAGTCAGGTTTTTAACCAAATTATCAAAAAGATAACAAATTTTAACGAATATTCTAAACCAGTACACATTTATGGTATAAAATAAGGATAGACAAGCTGTCAATTTATATTTAACCATTCGAATGCATTCAAAGCGTCACCTATAGATTAATAAATTAGATATCACCAGTTGATTATTTTGAATTAGTCAGATTATTAAGTCAACACTGAAACTAGCATTTTATTTTCAATTATAAAGCCATGAAGAAGACTAAAATATACGAACATTTTACGTATACGAGACTTTATCTGCAAGATGCACTTTGATTTATTTAAAGGAAATTAAATATATTTTTCATTTTTATCTATAGACTGATATTTCTACTAATTGGGTACAAGCCGTAAGTTACGAATAACACAATAACCAAGAACATTTTATCATTTAAGAGCTAATTATATTAAAAATAGTTTTGATTTTTTTTCCAGATGGGAACTAAATCAAGCTATAATACCAAATAGAGTTATTAACATTTGCTTGATTACACTACATGGCGTTATATTAATACATCTGGTGGTAAAATATACTGTCATGTGTTATACTAATACAATTTAGGTTTTGATGCTTATTATGTTATAGTTAAAACATTTTCAATTTTTTAAAAAATACAGTTTTAATAATACTTTTGACTTTTATTTCAAATAGTTTACCAGAAGACCAAGAAAAAGATCCATTTGGAATTATTGTTTCTTACTCAGTGAAAGTGAAATTAATTCTTGGAGCTTTAGGAGGGTAAGTTTCTTTTAAGAAAAATAAAAGTGTTAATTACAAATGGCTATTAATGCAGACGCTAGCAAAAAATTTGAGAAAGATTTTTTGTTCTCAACCTTAAAGTTGTTTTTCATTCTTTCTTGATGTTAATATGAATTTTTAGCTTGAGTCACATCTTATATTTTGAGTAACTAATGATATGTTAAAAAATAGCATGTACGATATGTATCTTCTCGATATTATACCTTCCGTTTAATTAGACTGTGAGAATGAAAAACTTCTGTGCACGGGAAATTTCAAACATTTATCTTCTTCGATTTTAATATTTTGAAGCTCATTGATTATTTACCGATACCACCAAACCATATACATTCGGACTGTGAACTTCTTGAAAAAATTTAATTTCTTCTTCGATTGGGAAAAAAACGAGCTTCGAATTAACAAAAATCTGCCATTGTTCGGTGTGAAATCTGAATTTCGAACAAGTAGAATACTTGTTCTGAAATTCAAGACCCTACTACTCCAATCGAAATGTATCGCATAGATTGACAAATTTCTCTTTCTCTATTTACACCCGGAAAGATGTCTTGGTTGATGCTGCGCTTTGTGGATCTTTCTCAAGATATAGTGCCAGTTAGAGTTGCTAATTATAGCGAAAAAGATTGAATCCTCCAAAAAGGTGAAGAAATTGTGATATATATAAATAGGTGTTTAAATCTCAAAAACAATGAGCCCTAAATTTAAAATTCGCATAAGAAGTAATTTAGAAGAAAGTAACTGAGGTGGTTCCTATTTATAATGCAATAAAAATACGGAATGAAGTCCAGCAAATCCTTACAATTAAAATTATTCTATTGCCGAAAAAAAGTTTCTTCCTAAAATGAAATTAGTTATAGGAATTGAAAAGACCTAACATCATCACTGCTTTTAATAAGATGGTTATATGAAAAATGTCATTCTTAAAAAAATAATCTTTTTAAGAATGAGAATTAATATTTTGCCAATATAAACAAACCTCCATATGAAGATAAACAATTTCTAATGCAAGAGTGTCATGAAAAATAATAGTTATATTTTATATTAAAAGAAACTTCATCGCAATTTTTTTGCTTCAATCATTTTTCATATTGATGAAAAATGATTATTGGAAAAGAGTAACACAGGGGTCAAATTAAATTGATTCTCCAATAAGCACGATTAAAAATTTATTTATTATATTATTTAAAATAAAAGATAATTTTTTGTTTCATATCATTCATTACAAAACATTATTTGTCGTAATTAATATGAAACTTCATATATTTCCAGGGAAGTAGTTGCAGAACTACCTTTTGTTTTGATGAGTCCAGGAAATAAAAAAATAGCTGCAGATAATGCGTGAGTATTTTAATATCAACAGATATTTCGATAAATATAGTCGTCACATTAATGTGAACACCCGAGAAAAACCAGAATAACCACCTTTCGCAGAGCGGACTGCTGCGAGACGTACAGGATTAAAATCAATTAGGTCCTTGAAGGCGTTCACTGGGGATTTCAACGATGCCGACTAAATTAATGTCGCTAGCTGAGCTAGATTAAGCGGATCCATGTCAGGAAACCGATCGATGTCCCCCAGATTCTCGATTAAGTTTATGTCAGGGTAAAACTGTAAACTCACCCTGGTGTAAACTGTAAACTTATCCTGCTGGTAGATGCCATCACATTGAGAAAAAACAATGCGCGTATAAGGGTCGACATGGCTCGCAATCATAGATGCGTACTAGCAATGATCCACAGTGCCTTCGACAATGATGAGTAATCCCAGAGAATGCAAAGTAAACATTCCCCAGAGTATAATGCTCCAGCCTGGACCGTTCCGACAATGGTTGTATTCAAAGCATAAAACGTCATTTAATGCAAAACATTATTTATCGCAACTCAGTAGAGGGTCAGTTGGGGTATTTGCGTGCTAATTCCAATTCTGTTGCCGATGAACAGCAGGCGTGTATGAACCTAGTATCTGCTTCGAAGGCCCAGACGTAGCAGCGATCGTTGAACAGTAATTTGGGAGACACTATTAATAACTGCTTAGTTCCGTTGGACGGTCTGTTAATCAACGATAGTACGCATATTTGCACGAATCGCCGAATCTCCGGAAACGTCGTTCACCTCTGTCAAATGGTGCAGCACATTTACCGTCTTTGATTTTGGAGTCCCATTCTGCCATGCACGCTATACTTTTATCACAGCGGCAAGCGAACAGTTCACAAACTTAATCGTTTCGTAAATGTCTTCCCATCTTAGGCTTAAAAGGCAATGATCAAGCAATTTTGAGGGTCGGATAAATCGCTCCGTTTCAGCATTGCACCAGCAATATTATCCGAAGCTCTCGCACACCTATCATATACGCTCGATTATATTAAGCTGCCTCTGTGATTGGTTATTTAATATCGATTTCAATAGTATGTGGCGGTCATATTAATGTGACCGGACTGTGTACGTTATTTATTTATCATGTAGTTAAAATTGAAATAACATCAGAAAGTAAAGTTCACTAGTAGTTTTAAAATGTACTTAAATTTTATTTATTTGAACTATAGCAAAAGAAAATTCCTATCTTTCACTTCATTTAAAAACTCTATTAAAACACTGCTAGGTTATAACTAAACTCTTAACAGTAAAGATTACTAGTTATTTAAATCTTTTAAAATGTAATGAAAAAAAGAGATCTGAAAAATTCGAGAAAATTAAAAATTATATAACCCATAATTAAGTGATCAATTAATGGGCATTAAATTTCAAATGCAACATTCGTTTACTGGTACAATTATCACTTTTCTATAAAAATTAAATAATTCTAGAATTTTGTGAACTTTACAAGATATGGGACGTTTTTATCAAATAAGAATTTATGATTGCTTTCATTATTTTACTAAAATACAGTAAAATTCAGATATGTAGTAATTTGAATCTAAATAAACTGATATTAAGATTTATATTAAAAACATTTATTTTTTATTTTGAGGTACAAAGATTTTGGAAGAATCTTTATATAAAACTATGAAAAATTGGAAGAAATCTTAATAATAAATAAATACATGAATAAAATTACTCTGAAAAATATTTAATCATTGATTCACAATGATTATCATGAAATATTATGGCCAAATATAATTTAAAAAGGGGGGGGGGGATGAGAAGAGAGAGATTTCAATTTTGGTAATTTTAGTTTCCTAGAATTCTTCTTTTAACAAATTTTTAAACCATCCTTTTTCTATAAAATTTAATATTTAACACAAATGACAAACAAAGAAATATAGAGTTCAGAAAAATTTTAAACTGTGAAAGATTTTACAACATTAAAACTAAAATTGTTCAAAATTAAACACACTTCTTATCTTACAATTTAAATATCATAGATCACATTAATTAGTTTAGGTAGAATTAAAGTTCGTCTATGTATCACATAAAATGCAAAAAATTAAAAATGATGAATTTAAGCTTTTGATTAAGATACAAATTATTGATTAATATTCTTAATGCATTATATTAACTTAAAAAAACTGACGAATATTTTGGACTTCAATATATGTGTATTTTTGTAGATCTATAGTGGCAAACAGAGAATTGTCAGTGGAAACCACTACACCTCAGACAAAGAAGGAAGATTAAAAGTGAAACAGCATTTGATCGACAATGGGGAAATAGAGAAAATTTTAGTGCATGGAAGAAAGAAAAATTCATTAATATGCAATTTTAATTCAACTATAAAATGTTCAATTACTGTGAATGCTTAAAATGTAGATCAACTTATTCAATAAAATTATATGAAAAAAATGAATTAGCAATAATTAAATACTAAAAAGATTTGATTTAAGTATCATTAATTTTTTTGTATGACTATTTTTAAACAAATATTTCAATTACTTTCAAAATGAATCATACATCTAAGTTTTAGAGTATTTTCAAAGATTTTATTTCAATAAAAATAAAATTTACAAAAACTCATAAAAAACATTATTAACTAGAATAAATACACTGATAATTTCTTTATTTCTTATTGATGATGACAATTTATTTTCAACCTCATTCATTGAGGACTTCCAATTATTTTCCTATTGTACCTAGAGGGGAAAATAAAATTGAGATTACTAACAATATTTCTGAGGTCTTCTGGAAACATATTATCAAAAAAATATAAATTATGTATAGGCTAAATAGATAATTTAGATGAAGACTAACTACCATTTTGAAGTACTTGACTAAATATGCATTCACAATAACAAAAAACTATGAACTTATTAATGAACATTACTATGAGCAAAACACTTATTTCAAATTAAATGACCACATTATAAAGAATGCTTAAAAACAATTTTAGATGCTAACATATTTATAAAAATTGAAAATTTTCAAAGGGAAAAAATGTGTAATTTTTGTTACCATAAAATTTAAAATACTAAATAAAATAAAACATCATACTTGAATCATTACTTTTGGGAGCTTAACCAATTTTAAATCAGCATCTAATAATTTCTGGAAAATGCATAAGTGAAGATTTGAAAAATAAAGATTTAAATCTTTATTCTATTTGTCCCTAATATTTTTGGAAGACACTGAATTGAGAATAACCGAAGATAATGGAATGAAATTTGAATTGGATTGTTTTGTCTAAGGCTCACTTAAAATATAAGTTGTTTAATTTCAAAATTTTGATCACTATATTTGAATTTAAATAAAATCATAAATAATGCAGATTTGAACTGAGCTAAGTGTTGTTAATTTAAAAAATATAGCCTAACCTTGAAAACATTTTGCTTTAAGAAAGGCAGAGCCTAACTATTAGGGTTACAGGAAATATATTTATAATATCGAATTCTTCTCGATTTGTTTTTTAAACTGTTTTTGTTTATTGCAATACATAAGTTCACACTTTTCGCAGAGCGCACCAATAAAAAATGCACTAGAAGTCACATAAGTCCACTTCTGACTCAAAACTTCATTGTGACTTTTTGAATGTGGACTTAGATGTAATTTATACATAAAGATTATAGGACGTAAATACATGTAGAAGGATCCATGCCTCAAACCAGACTAAGGTCCACAGAATTTCGAATGGATTTAAATCGGAGGAAAACTGCAAATTCTGTCTGGCGTCCTTAGAAACACACACACATACACTGCCAGCTGTATAACTTGCATTGTCCTGTTGGTAGATACCATAATCCTGAGAAAAAACAATGCAGATATAGTGGTTGACATAGCTCATAAGGATAGATGCGTATATTTATTGATCCATAGTGACTTCGACAATGATGAGTGAGACCAGAGAATGCAAGGAAAACAGTCCCCAGACACAACATAATGATCCCGGATAGACTAATGCAAAACTTTTCAAACTTTTGATCTTAAGAAGCATTACTCTGATCCCTATGAATTTATAAAACTGACCTACTGTCTATGTGTTTAACACAAAGTTAAATAAATAGTAAAAGTCGCTATTTTTCAAAATTGTTATTTTTTCCCCAAAAATCAGCTACAGGAATCTAATAGACTCGACAACCTTGATAGTTGCATTATAAAATATTAATAATACTCAAATCTGATGTTTATCTGCACAATAGAATTTTGAATAATTAAAAAACATTTGTAGAGCATTTATCAAAATAAGTAAAAATAAAGAAACAATATTATTAGAAAAATACACAGTTAACTGCATAAAGAAACAGAAAACTACGAAAAATATTTTTTTTGATAATATACTATTTTACATTGTAATAATATTCGAGTGCATTAATTCATTAACACAACTAATTTAATAAATAGAGTAAAACAAAGCAAAAACAAAATGTTATTTTTAGAACATAACAAAATTTCACATTAAGAGTATATGATTTGCAGTAAAAACATGCAAAAAAAAAAAAAAAAAAAATTATCATTATATATATTGATGGAAATAGGTATAGCAAAAAAATTATCAAATGGAAGAAAGTTTTTGTGGTTCATTTTATCAACCAAAGTTTTAAACTATATCATCAATGTTAAGATATTAAAGAATTATCAGAGATCTGAAATTGTGTCTCTTCATACAGTTTTGTCCAATTATTACGACCAAATTATATTTAATAAGAACAATAAAAATAAATATTCTGTTTTAGATAAATTTTACACAAACTGAATTTTATCCATTTGATACATAAAGCAGTGTGTAACAGCAGCTTTCAACTCCAAAAGTTATCACAAGTTAATAATAATTTTTACCAAAGTCACGACCAACATTTTGAATTTAAACACATAAAAAGTTTTGCAGTACAATAGAAAAAATATTTTGTTTTAGTAACTAATCATGATATTTAATATAACAAAGATAATACAAAATGCAATTTTTTTTTAGTTCAATGAAAACATAATACAAGCTATTTTTATTAGCGTTTTCTCCAATAAAATTCTTTTTAACTAAATAAAATAGCTAATTAAATAGAATGACACGTGGAATTTTTACGTTAACACTATTTCAATATTATATATAAAAATTTATATACAAGATATGTTATACTATATTTTAATAATAAATTTGACAATTTCTTAGAAAGAATATTAACAAATTTCTATGGAAAATATAAAAGTGGCAGAAAAATCAACTAATTAAACATTTAGCATATTAGTTAAAATAACTAATCATGTGAAAAACAGCGAGTTTTCTGTTGCTTTTTCTTTAAGCAGCAGATAAAAATGTGATAGGTACTTAAATCATTCACTGGCAATTTGTTTGGAATTTTTATGCCTATTAGACTATAAAAGGATTAATAAAAAATGAAAAACTAAGAAAGTAACAAGTCATTACAATAACTTTTAAATTAAATATTTACACATGGCATTTTATAATAACACAAAAACTAAATCAAAAATACAATCCATTTATGACAATTCTGGTTTGTTCAACTAGTAGAAATTTCAAAATCGTTCACTTATTGTACATGAAGAGTAAAAAAAAGTGATAACACAGAAAACACTTTTTTCTACACATAATACTGGAGGATTTATAGATAGAATGAAACTGAACAGTTAGTTTAAGTGGCATCAATAACAGGTGGACTTCATTTTGGTACTAAGTGGTGCATGTAAAATTTCAATATCTCCAAAATTTTTGGTTGATAGTTTAAAATTACAAAAAATATTAAATTAAGAAAAACCAAAAGCAACTTCTTACTTAAATATTTTGTAAATAAATACTTACTTTACTCATAATTACATGCTACTTCACGGAGTTGAATCTTTTTTGTTACAATATCAGATTCATTTTCTGATTCTTCAGCTTTCACATCCAATTCATCATCTGAAAATTGTGCATCATCACATTGAGGCAAAACACCTAATAGGAAATCCATAACATTTTAACAATTTTTCTCAATATAAAGTTTTATTAAAATGAATGAAACTTAACATTAATCAACAATTATCATCTATAATTAATATAATGTTTGTCCCTCAATGGTTATTTATTGCACATGAGGGCTAATTTCAACAGGATCTAGTTTACAATGGATTCCGAGCCATCACAAACATCCATACCCAAAGTGCAGCACAAGCCTACAAACTATAGAACTGAGAAGCTAACTATTTGGCTGCCCCAGCATGGCACAATTAATATATTATCTTAGAAAATATTTTTTTATGAATATAACAATATTTGATTTAAATGCTGGACAGTGTTTTATATTGTTACACTGGTCTACTATTAACTAAGTCTATTATTCAATAAAATAAAATAAATAAATAATAATAAAAAAAATAAATTTAAAAAAAAAAATAGAATTTTCAATAACAAGAAAATAAATGTCAAACATTTTAGACATCTTTTAAGAAACTTTAATAATTTCGATGATTACATTTAAATTTATCTTTTATATTAAAGTTATTAGCGCCTTAATTCCTAATCAGATTGTGAAAGTCTCTCATTACTTCAAATACCAGGGAGTTTATAAAAATAAGTATTTGTTAAAAGTGAAGTTCTTCAAAAATAAATAGTAGGGGGGGGGGGGAAACATTACTGAGATAAAAATTTTATAATCTTGATTACCATGATGAAGCTAAACCATTATTTATCATAAGAAACATTAAAATTTGTGTGAGAAAGCTTAATGTTGCATTTGATGTTATGTTATCCAAATCAGAAAGGATAATAATCTATGAAGACATGTAAGAATTTCTAATAAAAAAACATATGTAAATTATTATTCAATAAAATGCTTAAATATTACTAGAATTAAATATCAAATTAATTGCATAAAAATAAACAGAAAACAACTAATAATAATTTTTTTTATAATATGCTATTTTACTCTGTGATAATATTCAACTGCATTAATTTAGAAAAGCAGCAAAATTATGTCACACAATTATTTTGGTAAATAGGTAGTAAAACAAAGCAAAAATAAAATATTTTTAGAACAAAATATAATTTCTCATTAAAAGCATACAATTTGCTGTAAAAATACTAATTGATTCTTATATAAAGTTTTGATGGAAATAGATATAGCAGAAAACTATCTACTAGTTGAAAGTTTTTATGGTTCATTTTATCAACCAAAGTTTTGAACTATATCCTTGATGTTGAGATATTAAAGAATTATCAGATATCTGGAATTGTGGCTCTTCATACACTTTTGTGCAATTATTATGATTATATTATATTTCAAATAGTTATTTAATGGGAAAAATAAAAATAAATATTTTGTTTTAGATAAATTTTACACAAATTGAATTGTATCCACTTGTTATATAAGACAGTGTTTAATAGCACCTTACAACTCCAAAAGTTACCAACATAATACTGACACTAATTAAAAACTACTCTAATCAATTTAATGACAAAAATTTTGAATTAAAACATATATGAAATGTTTTGCATTACAATGGAAAAAATATATATTTTTAAATTAATTTTTTTATCTGACTACCTCCAGCTTTGAATTTACAATTAATAACATACCTAGAAATTGGGACAAAGGGTATGTTTAATGAGACAATGCAGCATTTTTGAACACTCTAACAATAAAAAAATAAAAATTTTTTTAAATAACTTTCTATCCTTTTACAGAAACATTTCATAAGGCTAACTTCTATCATGCCAATACAAACATACAAATTTACATGCAGCTC
>JAPDSC010075623.1:17351-43261 GCA_026290005.1 Latrodectus geometricus | reverse complement strand
GGTGATGGTTTCATTGGCCTTGATATATATTCTGGATGAAACTGAACAGCAACAAAATATGGATGATCTGAAAAATAAATTTGATAACAGTAAGACACATAATATATTTATCGACTGTTTAAGCATTACAAAACAGTTAAAGAAAGTCCTATTATACACATAAATGTAATCACATTAAATTATGCTACTTTTCTTCATTATAATCTATTTAAGTAGATAATCAATTAAAAATTCCTAAAGGAACCTATGTCTTGCATGCCAAATTTGGTATGTGATACAAATTTTAAGTGCTTTTATATAGTTTATGGATATTGTGCATACATAGCTTACTTACATGTAACACTCCATTATAAGGAATAATTTATTTACAAATACACAAGCTGTATTTATTATATTTGAACATTTAAGGGGAAAAATAAAATAACTATGAATTCCAAGCCTTTTATACTTTTTAAAATATAAACATGCATGCTTTTTTTTTTTTTGGTGGCTAAGGGCATTTGTAGTCATAGTACTCCCTTACTATTGAACATATAAAAGAGTTTTAAGTCTTTGAACTTTTCTTCCATTTCTTATAAAAATTTGCTTGATTAGTGAAAGATTTTTAGTTTCACTGGCTTTACTAGTTTTACTGTCAGTAAAAATAACAATAGTGAGTGAAATGTTGGTATTTTAGCTTGTAATTGGATCTTCAGCTAATAGGCAGCAATATTTAAGGCGATCAATAAATTTTTTTTTTTTTTTTTTTAAATAAACAGACGAAAATACTTATCTCTGATTTATTGAAAATATTGCCTTTACTATAATTAGATGCTGAATAAATGGCAGAAAAGAATTTTTTTATGTTGAGTAGCAAATTCTGACTGCTTTGTTGATATTGGTGTGGGATGAATAAAATCGGCAGGCAGACAAAGTTGTTTGTCATATATCACTTCTACAGGATTGTACCAAATGGGTAGTTGATGACCATTCTCAAACCTAAAAGAACAGTTGGCAGTGAAGAGGCCCAAGACGTGTTATTGTGACACATTAAAGCAGCTTTCATTGACCTGTATCACCAATTCAATAACCAAACCATTCAACTGTGGATGGATGAGACAAGGTTGTGCATTTCCTTCAATATCCTATAATATTTGATTGCTTTCGAGAAAGGCATGATCTAAACCGTGTTCCTTGATCAGTGATGATGTACAATGGAACACTGAAATGAGCAATCCCCCCAGCATAAAGGACTTTTATGCCAGATATTGGAATGGCACCTAGACGATTGTTGTATCTGTTGATAATGATGACAGAATATCAAATTTTTTTATTATTGGTAGAGGATCAATGTCAATTTGGATTTCATTGAAGCATTAACTGACCAAAGAATAATTCTAAATGAAAATTTAGCTCAGTTTGACCAAATTGACATTTTGCAACTTCTTTTTGGTGTTCTAAAGGCTTCTTTTTAGATTTTGAAGCAATCAAAATTTCATCACTATAGACAAATCAACATTTCAGATCTTTTAAGTCAGTATTCATAAATTGCTATAAGGATTGGAAAGAGTTTTTTAATCCAAATGTCATTTGAGGAAACTCAAAAAGTCTGAAGGGCATGCAAATTGTTGTCTTTTCTATCAGATTGATGGACTGGGATTTGACACTCAGCACATTCCAAGTCCAAAGTAGAAAATATAATGCATTCTTTTAATTGATGGGTAAAATCTTGCAAGTAAGGTATTAAATAACAATCTGAATATGGAATTGTAATGAGTCTATGAAAATCACCACATGGTCTTCAATTTTCATTCTTCTTCTTTACAAGATGTAAAGGGTTAGACCAACTGCTAATCAAAGGTCAGCAAATGCCTTGCTAGAGCATAAGTTCAAATCCGGACTTTGCTACCTCAAATTTGTCAAGGTGCCAACTTGTGGACTTTTCTTTTGATTAAACAGCGAGTGACATGCTTAGCTTGTTCTTTTCCACTTCTGACTTTTCTTGATGTATTGCAATGAATTCCTCCAGTATAAACTGTATATTAGGCTGAAGTTGACTATAGTCCAACAATGTTAAAAACCATGAGGAACCTTTTAAGAGTTGTCAGTGATGTCAATGCACTGATCAAACACGTATTAATGTTAACAAATAAATCAAAACTTTTAAGACAGTCAGATCCAATAATTGGCTTTGAAATGTTCCTGATATGATACATTCCATTCAAATTTTCTTCTTAACCCTAGATTCAGTTTAAGAAGTTTAGTTCCATAAATCTTTATGGAGTTGAATTTGCAGCATAAAATTTAAATTCGATTGATATAAGTATATTTGGTTTTGAAGGAGAAATGACAGAAATGTTTGCACAAGTATCAATCAAATAATAACGATTACTGGTTTTTATCAAAAAGGAAGAGGCGACAGCTTAATAGGCCATTATTGTTGGTCTCAGCAATCAAATGCTCTGCAAGTTTTGTGAAGGAGTGATAGATTTATTAAATTTACAAGGCTCAATACATTTGTAATGTCTTTATCTAGATCCACTTTGTTTTTTTAAAAAATACCTTGGTAAGTTTGATCAACTACGAAAGAAAAATTAATCAAATTTCTTAATTAATGAAGTAACACTTGCTTCTAAAATATCTATTCTCCATTTTCAGATACTGTTGATTTACTAGTCCATGGTATTGTTTTGTTAATAGAACATAGTCCAATTGTATTCTAGATTTAAATAATTTTGCCCACATTTCTGAAATAATATGGAGCAGATTCTAACAAATTGACAAAATTGCTTATGTTTGAGAAAGAAGCCTCTAGAGTCTCGTAGTAATTTAATTACCTCTTTGGAAATGAAATAACCCGATAGACTTTTCATTTATTGTAACAATCAAAGGGCGTTTATCACCAAGGTTTAAATCTGTTAGTAACTTTTTTAGACATGATTCTTTAATATTAGTCTATTTATTGAGAAATGCATTTTTTAAAGCCCTCTTCTGGAGGGTTTGAAAGAAAATTGACAATAAATTCCAAAACATTCTCATTTATTGCAAAAACATAATATTTAATTAAATCTTGACTTATACTACTTTCGTGAATTGCGCTTAGAGTTAGAAAAACCACAACTTTGGTTTTTATCATGAAAACACAAGTAGTTTTATTGCAATTTGATGAAATTCATTATCTTTATTTTCATATTGAATACCGCCTGCATTATTTTAATTCATATTTCAAAATAAAATACAGTTGTCATAATAAATTTTATTACCACATATTTTATTCCCAAAAATAAATTCCATAACATCTAGTGTAACCATTTATGTATTCTGTGTAAATAGAGTTTACATACATTTAATTCTCCCATTTTAAGGAATAATTTATTAACATGTACACAAACTATATTTGTCCAATTAAGGTAAAACATAGAATGACCATAAATTCCAAACCTGCAATAATTTTTCAAATATAAGCATGCATTTTTCTATCTTTTTGTTTTGCTAAGGGAAACCATTGCTATTGCCACAAGTTAAATCATTAAATGATACAGAGTTCATATAATAAATCTACATATTTGCTTTTAATATATATTCCTTAAAATTGCTAGCATTGCCATACTAATTTGTTTAAAACATTTCCTAACATAGGATATACTGAATCACAGCCTGCTGCAAGGTTAACAGATTCTAGTTTTAGAGAAAAGCTTTTAAATTATTTTTCCAATATTTTAAATAAAAGTAGGACACTCTGTAAATCAAATATTGTTTTAAAAAAATGTCAAAGGTTACAAAATAAATTATGCAATTTAAATATCATTTTTTATACAACTGATATATCTAATTGAAATTTTACCAGAACAACTATGAATTTTCAATGCAATATAAGTCTACAAAATGTTATTTGAGGAAAACATAAGAAAAGAAACTCACTATATTAAATAATAATCATATATATTTCCCAATAACATACTAATTTATTTTTATATAACTAATGCTAGAAAATACAGGTATGTTCTAAAATGTTTTCTGTAAAGTATATCAAAACAGTTTTTATACATTGCATTGATAAACTATGAAGCAAGAATTCTATTAAGTAATCATTTATTTTAATTTGGTAGAAGCGAATCATGTTGCAAGTTAAGATTCAAAAAAGAATATTTTAAAATAATTTTGTACTTTCTCATAAGTTGATTTAGTTATCAAGTCCATTATAACAAATAAATACCTATTTAAAATATTTAACACTCTACTTTAAAACATAAACTGGATTCTAATTATTTTATTTACTTATTATTATTTTTTTGCACATTTATTTAATAAATACAAATAATCATTTCAAGGGAAACCTCACATGTTGAAACACAAATGTTGTGATTAGTGAATTAAAATGAAACTTTAGAATTACAATAGAATACATCTTAAAATAGCAAAATACTACATGCCTTGTTGTGTTTTGTTATTTTAAAACTGTAAATGATATTTTTTATATGGTGTTTCCAAAACAAATAAAATTCTGCTTACTAAAAATATTTCCACAAAAATACTTAAATTTTTAATCTTTTGAAATAATCATTTTTATAAAATGAACAAAAATAAAAGGTAAAAATTAATAGATACCATCAAAGAAAAACATTTTAGTAATATCTCATGATTTTGTAAAACATGTTTCTCTTGTGTATTAAAAAGTTATATATTGCATTTTGATTATAGCATTAAAAGATTAAAAGCATTTTTATTATAATTGTATTTCAATATTTTTTTGATTATATTTTTCTTGTGAATAAAATCTTTATGATATCCTGAAACCAAAGAATAACAAATAATAAAAATACTAAAATATTACAACTACTTAATAACTATGTTACCAAATATTTAACATTTAACATACTAATTACATATTTAACTTTTATCTTGTGTTTTTGATTATATTTTTAATAAAACTTACAGCAGTTTTACTGAATTGTAATAAAGAACATATTTTCAAAATTATTAGCCATTGATGCTAAAATAATTTAAAAACCTCTTTATTAATGTCAAGCATTAAACTAATGATATCAGTAACGATTGCTAAATATTAACAAAAAATTCAATGCTGAATGATGGGATTTTAATGATAAAAATACCATGTAGTTCTAAAATTTCCAATCTTTCACCAGATTCGTCTTCTCCAACAAACCTCATTCCAGCTTGCTCTATCAGAGGAACATAATTTTTATCAACTTCATATCGATGTCTGTGACGTTCTTCGATTGAATCCTTTTTATATAATGCTCCTGAAAAATAAAGCTGAATGAGCAATAAAATGAAAAATTGTCACCTCATAAAAAAAGCAACAACAATTTTACAAGGTTTACCAATATAAGGGGAAGTTAACAATATTAAAACAAATTGGTATTATTTCTTCTAATAATACACACACAGAAATAAATATATATTGGCAATTATTAACAATTAAAATTTGTGACAGAATCACTATCTTACCAGAATTTAATAAATACCCATATCTTAACAACACATAATTTATTTAATGACAATTGAAATCATAAGAATCATTAGTAGTAAAATTTCAACTTATCTCTTTGGAATAAATTACTTACTTAAAATAGAATCACTAGTCTTGAACATAGTTAATTTCTTTCCTAATCTCATTGTTCCTCCTAAAATTCCAGTGTGGTGTTCAGGCATTTCAATAACCTTTCATAATATTAAAAACATAAAAATTATTAATATTAAATGCGTGACTGATACAATGTTTTTTTATGAAACAATATGCTTTAGATGAAAAAATCAATATTCTGTTACTCGACCAATTTTGATTACACAATTTCTTTATGTTTGACATAAGATGTAATGTTTTTAAAACGCACACCTATTGACTTCATAGACATATGAAATACATATCATTAAATTTTAAAGCACTAGTACTTAATGGATACTTTTGTAACTAATGATAAGATTCAATCTTTTAGAATAAGATGCTATTATGACAGTTATATATTGCATATAATTTCCAGCAGTTAATAGTGGCAAATACTTTAATTACAAATCACTTATTCATTGTTAAGCATTAAGAAACTTAATTCCACATAAATTTTTCTATAGAAAATTTTATAATTATATTAAAAAAAGTTGCCTTTAAAATTTCGAATTCATCAAAAATGATTTTGGGTTGTAAACGAATTAACATGCTATAAATAATACAAAGCATCAGCAAAATAAAAATTGATTTGATTTCAAACTTTGCAAAAAATAGAAACTTTTTTGAAGTCAATAAAATATATATATAAAAAAAAATAATAAAATAAAATAAACAAGGAAATAAAATGTATTGATTAAGTGTGAAAATTTGAATACTTCCAGTTCAAAAATTAACAATTCCTTTAAAAAGATAATATGTATTAGATTTTGCATCTAGAAGTAAATGTTTTTTATGAAATTGTATAAATAGAAATGGCAAAAGGTATAATTTAATAAGGTAAATGCAACAAGAAAAATTCATTGACATGGAGCCAGATAACTATATTTCAGATTAACCAGATTTTGAGTTATCCAGGTACTATGCTGCTTAATTATATATTAAAAGCTTTCAGCAAATTGCAGTAATTTGTTGCCAGAATTAAAGTTTAGAAATACATAAGAAAATTAATCAAAATTAAAAAAATCTCAAAATTCAATCATGGTTACAATTTTATTGATAGAAATGCCATAGAAAAACAATGCAAAAAATGAACATAAATTACTTACAACATTTTTTCTTGTTTTATCCTGGGAAATCTCATAAGTATGGGCATCTTCCCACCCTAGAACATTTCGAGCAAATTCTACAACAGCTAACTGGAATCCAAGACAGATACCTGCATTTATAAAAATGTAATATTTAAATCAAAGATAAATTTTAACTGTAACACAAATTACATAAATTTGTGGATTTTTTAAGCACTAAAAATAAAATTCTTTGAATTCAAATTGTAAAAAGTAAATACATTTTTTTTTTATTTTTGCAGGAGAGGGGGGTGGTGGGAAACTATATGAACTTTTAAATCTTTGACTTCTTATATTCCATCTTATGCCAGGCTCCTTTTCTTTTTCTTTTTTTTTTTTTTTTTTTTAAGAGACAAAGGCTGGTCCTGAATTTTATTCAAGAATCACCATTTAAAGTCACAAATGAAAAGGTCTAATATGCATAAATTTATATATATTTACATTTTATAAGTTTGAAACTATTATTGGAATAATTGTTTTATGAGATATTAGATTTGCCAGATAAAAATTTAATAACTAAGCAATTAATATGTAAAGTTACTTTAAGAAAATTCCTTAAAACAGTGGATATATTCAAAATTTTCTAAGTTTAGAGGAATGAGATTTGTGATTTGCCTATTTTTGTTGAGAAGGGAAAATACTAGTCACAATTAAATTTCAAGGAGCAATGAAAAGCACTCAATAAATCTGAACAGGTAAAGTAAAATTTTAGGATTTTCTAATGGCAATGATTTGTTATGCTTTGGGATTAATCTTATTCTAAATCTGCAGTTCAAGACCTTACATAAAGCTCTAGACAAATACTTCTGCTTTGCTATGAAGCACTAATTGTTAGATCTTTTTAAATAATAAAGATTTTTAATGAATAAATTTTTGCTTAAGAATTTATCACTCTTTTTTTATTAACATCAAATAAGTTTTAATATCTACAAAAAGTTAATGAAGCAAAGGTATAGAAGATAACATTTTCTCTCTCTCTCTCTCTCTCTCTCTATATATATATATATATATATATATATATATATATAATATATATATATAAGTTTTAGTTTTTCAATTTTCAATTTTGTTTTGAACCAGTGAAGCTACTCAAATTATAAATTCTAAATTTTTTTGGGTGCACACTTGGCCTTCTATTAGCATATTTCTACAGACAACATATTGAGAACAACACAATTAAGTAACCACAAATTTAATATGTTTCACCACCGGCAATAAATCTATCTTGTCACAATAGACTTTTTAATTAATAGCTACCAAAGAGAGAGTGTCACTACATTTTCCTGTCTAAATATGGCCTATGACAAGAATTCTTGCATAAACTTTTTTAGCTCAAAGTAGCTTAATATACAACTGCTAAAAACATGAAAATAAAAGTAAAACTGAAAATTTTTCCACCTTTGTATTATTTTACAATTTTTTTTTTTTTTTATAAATAGAGTAGTTATTACCTAAAAAATTAAATGCAATCTTTATAAGTGATAGCTCACTATTCTGAAATAAATTGTTCATTGTCTACAAAATCAAAAGTAAAATTGGTTCTATTCTGAATAACACCTAATAATAAAATAAAAATTCTCTGAGAAAATTCTTTAGTATCTCCAGGAAAATGTCAGGTTATAGAATTGAGCAAGTTTAATTCATTTGTATACCTATTTTGATCCTCCACTTTTTACTACATTCTTGTATTTGGGAGTAAAGCTGTACACATTATTTTCGGCTATTTCAAACTCTCATGTTAAAATAAAAGCTGAATAAGAATTGAAAAATTTAAAAACTCTTCTAAACTTTATTCTGATAGGCAAATGTAAAGATAATTCCCTTTTCAAAATCTAAATACTTTTAACTAATTGATCAGGGCATACTTATCTTGTCACAACAAACTTGTCAATCAGTATCCAGTGGTGAGTCTTGTTAAAACATTTTGGTGTAAAAACATCTAGAGGTGAGAGAATTCCATCAATTTCTCTGCCTTAAAACAGCTATGAAAAGATTTTTCTCACAGCAAGAACTACTTAATTCCCCCCCCCCCTCAGTGTGTGAATTGATTGGTTTAACTTTTTAACATAAAATGATACATTCAGTATACAAGTTTGTTATTCAAAACTAAAAAATAATAATTAGAAAATTATATTTCAGTAAAGAAGACAAAGAATATTCATTTAGGCAGAAATATCTGGAATAGAAAATTAAAGAGAAGAAAAAAAAAATTATGGAATGTTTAAATTTAGCTTTATTATTTAAAGCTGAATTAATGGGAATAGGATACAACCACAAAAAACTTACTACATTACCTAAGTTATGAGTTTATGTTCTTTCTTCTATTTTGATGGTAAAATTATATATTTGACAGAAAAACATTTCGTAAAATAAAAGAAGAGCTGCATTTTAAAATTGCAATATTTATTTCAAATATTCTATAAATAAATTAAACATTTTGCTAAACTTATTTATAAACCTATGGGCAGGATTTATTTTCTCCAGTAAACTTAAGATCTTAAACTTTTATTTTTCATTTTCTCACAAATTGTAGACTAAATATCTTTAATGGAATAAGAAGGAAACATTACATGGGCTTCTTTTCTTTATGTGATAAATTTATCTAAATGTGTAAACAAAATAATAGCTAGATTTTGTTGTATACTTTTCTTTTCCTTTAAACATAAATTTGTTATAAAATTTATATTCTCTTTCCTCAAAAATATAAAGGTTGATTGAAATATTTTATAGTTTCAGATCTTTACTTAATAGACTGATTATCTAACAGATTTAATTATCAATGCTATTAATCTTTATTTGGATTATTTTTATACAAATCATTTACTTTTTCATTGTTTCAGGTTAAAATAATTAATCAAACATGATCACTTTTTAATCCCTTAAAAATTTATAAATCTTTAGTAAATGAAAGGATTGATATTATGGTACTTTTAAAAACCTACATCATGCAATCAAATATTGATTTTGTGTAATGAATGTATTGATAGAATACATATTTTTTATACATTGAGGTTACCAAACATTTCATTAAAATATATAAAATGAAAGTGCTTACAGTAAGTACAAAATTATGTTTTGCTCATTAAATAGTAACAATTATATTCCTCTTATTAAATAAAGTCAAACAGCTGTAAGAAAATTTCAAATCTTTAAATAATTTTTATATACTATTGTGTTGCAATTTTATGAAAACAAGGACTATTTTATCTTTATTCAAAGAGTTGATTTTTAAATATTATTAATATTTTAAAAAAGAGAAAAGTGAGTAACCAAATATCTTATGTAATCATGAAGTTAAGATATTTGTTCAATAGGAGAGTGGATAAAAAACCAAAAAGTTGCTTACATAGTATTATATTAGATAACTTAAATTCAAAATCATTTGAAATTTATATAGACACTTATGCCAATAATACTTAAAAACAAAATAGAAAAAAACAATGTTTTACAACTAATTTACTAAAAGTTGTAAAATGGCGCAAAGTACTGAAAAACTATAAACTAAATAATTTTGGTTTGCCTTTGTTACGAAAAATATTTATGCTGCTTTTTTGTGACTCATTATATTTTTACTTATATTTTTCATCTTACAAAATACTAAATTGCTTTCTACAGTAGCATATTTAAATGTGTTAACATGAAACAAGTTTAAAAATTTAGGAACATTTGCAGCATAAAGTTTACAAATGTTCTCAATTGCTTGTAACAAATCAAATATTTTAACCTTTTAACGTCAGGTATGCCAACTTCGGCACATACCTCCAGAATCATTTTGCCTCAGTAGCAAAGTGAGTTATTCCACAGTAGCCCATTGTGACGTTTTTGGCACAATCACATCTGCTGGCATCAGTAAATGTTTTTACGCAAGGAAAAAAAAATTCTTTCCTAACATAAAAAAACTGTTGACCATAAAATGTTAATAAAAAAATCTTATAAACAATCTCTTTATATTTATCACGAAAAACCTTTAATTGTTCGAAAAATCTTCTGAGATATCTATTCTTTAGGTTAAATTTATTGATTAAATATTTCAGAGAAATGTAAAAGAACACACAAATAAATTAATAACAGATAATAAATATCATGATAAATAATGAATTATACAAACATATACATAAATTTTTGTTTACATGCAACACATATGTAGGTATGTATTTATAAACAAGGGGGTTACTAACTTTCTTAGATTTCTAAAAATGGTAGTGAACCAAATAAATTTAAAATATTTTAAATAAGTAACAGTACTTGGACAGTATAATTATAAGTCTCATAAAAATTTAGTACTTTTGGTTTATTGAAGATAGTTTATATTTAGCTTCTTTCTCAATTATGAAACAAAGTAATAAATATATTTTTAAATTGCTAATTATAGTAATAACAAATAAAGTAATTATAGTAATAATTATTTAATACAAAGATTACCAAAAATTAAGGAAAAATCAGAAAAATAGCAATATCCCAAAAATAAGCAAATTTCAATGAAATTTGAATATGTTGGTAAGTGAAAAGAGCTGAACAATATGCAACTATGCAAATTAGTGGCTCTGATGTCGGACTGCATCATTTGTACCAACTACCAATTTAATTTATTTATGTTAATTTACATTTGATTTTAAGCATTGGCAGTTGACTTTGGAAGTCTCCTAAATAATAATTAGAATGTAATGTGGAAATAAATTTATATTAAGAAATATGCTGTTTTCATAAATACATACGCAAATATCTATGTAGAAATAAGACATAATTTGTGCTTGCCTAAATATGGTACTTTGTTTTTTCTTGCCCATTCAATAGCAGCAATTTTACCTTCAACACCATTAGAACCAAATCCTCCAGGAACTAAAACACCACTGGAAAATAAAAATAACATCAAATTGCTTTTCAGTGACACATAACTATATTGAGAGATCAATTTTTATGTAATTGAGAGATGCTTATATATAAAATATAAAAAGATATTCCAAAATGGTTTTGAAATCAGCTTTAGGAGATACACCAAATAAAATAAAATTTTCAATAAACTTGCTAATCAAATTTTCCAATTGCTTCTTAAAATTATTTAAAATCAAAATATTATAAAATTAGATTTTAAATAATAAAAGTATTAAATCGAAAACCAATATTCACAATTTTGAAACTCAAAGCAAAATCCTCCAAAAAAAGTATACACTAAAAGATGTATTTACAAGCAAATAAAATTGATTTTTTTTCACTTTTTTTTAGATACAAACTATTTGAGAACACTTGTTTTAATAATAATTTGCAAAGAAATTGAAACATTTCAGTTTTATTTTATAATATTTTATTTCATTTTATAGAATTGTCACATGTACTTTGGAATTTTATATTACTTATGCAGGTATTCAATTTTCTTTACTTTTTCCTTATTTACATATACTGTAAAATATATAAAATTCGGGTTGTTTCTATAACCACATCAATTAAAATATATGTTGAAATGATTAATAATAAGCAGTATAAAATGAAGTTTTCAATAAAAAAGAAAAAAAAGAAAGGATAAGAATATAATAAATTATTACAGATTTTAGGGTCAAATAAATTGAAAGACAAACTTTCAAATTAAGCTAATTTTAAATTCCTTATACTATTAATTTCATATCTTATCTTCTGTCCAGCCCTTTCAAATAATTTGCAGAACAATAGAAAAATTGTTATATACTTCAACAAGATAATTATTCATGGGAATTTTACATTCAGCAGATACAAAGACATATAAAAGTGAGGCAAAATTACAAAGTGTTATCATATGATAGGACATAATTAACAATGAAACCCGGAAAGCACACATTTTCACTGTAGAAGGTATCAGTAAATTAAACATTTTTTTTAAGCAAGCTGTTGAAAAATGATAGTTAATTCTCATGTTAACAAATACTGAAGTAATCTAACGCAAAACTTTATGAAAAATATTTTTTGTCAGCATTCTCTATTTTAAATTGAAAGATTTAATCTAAAGATTCTAACATTTTATTAAGGAAAAATTAACGTTTTACAATTGTAAAGAAAAAAAAAAAATACATGTATATAATTATTTTTCTTTTCAGTTAATATTCATTTTAGTTTCCTAAACATTTACAAAATTAAATAACAATAAGCCAATGACTGACTAATGGAAAATTTGATTTTTAAAAAACATCAATGTAAATATTTTGTCAGAAATCAAATAATTTTTCAAGAATTTATCTCAATATTCTTATTAACATTTATAAGTAAAAAAAAATTAAAGATAAATTTTAAATTGAAATATATAAAGAAATTACATTTACAATCATCATAAAAAAAATAAATAAATAAAAAACTGCATTCAATTGGTTCACAAAAAATGCATGAAACACTAGAATAATCTGTTTCAAATTTTGTACTTACTATCTCCTAATTAATTCAAAATGTAAATTTTATTTTTAAAATAGATTATTTCTATTATATTCTTAAATACTGAATAATTGCCTTTTCCAGATTACAATTAAAGCATATTATAGGGGTAGGAGTACAGAAATTTTTTTTTTTTCAGGACACTATTTTCAAGAAATATCAGGACATTTTTCAGGACATATTTCAATAATTAAACAAAACCAATGTTACTTTTACATATTAATTTCGGTTTTATGCATAAAACACATTTTAGAAAGGAATAAACTATTAAATAAATTCTGAGTTTTTTAATTTTTAATACAACAATATGAAAAAAGATACAGAAATTTAAACTTATGTGTGATTTATATATAATTGCCTTCATATTAAATACTTACTCTAACTTGCAAACCTTTTATAAACAAAATTATTGGACTTTTCCTGATCATTTATCAATTTTATGTAAATCAAGATTTATATGAACCCTGGCCATTAAAGGAGATTTTGTTAGTGATCTATAAAAGCTTTATTATTTAAAAAAATGTAAAAATTTTTTTTTTAAATTTTCAAAATAATAATATTTAAGTATTACTATTTTGAAAAATGAATATATTATATGTATTTCACTATTAGAAATGGATTCAAATAAAAAAAGACTGACTCAATCTGTTGATTCTCTTCTGAAACTTAAAGTTTTACTTTAACTTTTAAAACGCTTAATTTATATAAATAATTTAAAAATGAATGAATTTCTATAAAATAAAATTAAAAACATACTCAGCTTTACATAAATCTTTCCAAGCTTCATGATATTTTACTGCATCATTCTCTAACATAGTTGTTTCAAGGTCTGCAGCAGCAATAAACTAAATATAAACATAACTCACAATAAATATTTACACATTGTGACATACGATTTAAATATAAATAATGAAATTTTATTTACTTGAATTAAATACATTTATCCAGGAAATATTTTAGTGTTAATTAATTTAAGAACTAAGTCAATGATTTAATTTTTTTAATTAAAAATAAATCAAAATACTTTACTGGACACATAAAAATCAATAATTATTTATATAGATGAAGAAAATACTTAATAACAATTAAGAAACTTGCTTTTAAATTTAATTTTAAGCTGCATTCCATTGTTGCATGTTGCAATGCTTTTATCACTGAAGCATAGGAATCTTCTAGGCCAGTGTACTTTCCTACTAAAGCTATTTTTACTTCATTTATATGATGATCCATTCTCTTAACTAATTTGCGCCACTTCTTATTCAGATTTCTTTCTTCTTCAGTTAAGTTTTGAATTCTTAAAGGTAGTTGTAGGCGTTCATGAAAGAATTCTACAAGTTTTTGCTCTTCCATAAACACAGGAACATGATATACTGATTTTACATCATGCAAGCAAACTACCTAGGCAGAAGAATCAAAATAATCATCTCATATGATGTCAATGCACTCTAAATAAAGTTATTACTTTTTCTTAAAAAATAACAATAACATTTCGAATTTAAAAAGTGAAACTAGCATTAATGTTGTATACATATTATGAATTAACACATGTCCAGAGTTCAATTTTGTTTAAACCAAGCAGATAGCTTAAATATAATATATAATATGACCTTTCTGTTAGGCATTAGTAAAGTATGGAAAACAAATCTGTTTAATTTTCATTAAATGAGATATTCATAACATTATTTCATATAAGTTTCGAGGAATTTTAATCTTTATAACTAGTTATGTTGATTTAAACTAATAAAAAATAATAAAATACAATACATGAAGTCAATAAAATGTTAACATAGAATAATAAATTAGCAAATTCTTAATTGAAAACAAAGAACATTAAATAATAAAATAAATCTCAGGGATCAGGCCATGAAAATTTATTCATAAATAAATAAAACTAATGTTTTAAGAGCAAAAAACTAACTCTATTTGATATTCAAATTTAGAATTTTTGGTTAATATTATTTTTTTTTTATTCAGATGGTCAACTTAAATAATCAATTTCAACCAAAGATAACTTTCTTAGAAATGAAACTATAAATGGGCATTCAAATGAAAAGAATAGTTTTCAACTTTATTGTAGTATTCAAATGTTGAGAGCAAATGACAATTTGAAAACATTCATACGCCTTCTGTATTTCTTGCAAGAAATTTTTTGAAATGATATAAAAAAAGTACAAATTATTCTACATACCGTATTTTCCTGTATATAATCTGTGGATTATGTGTTAAAAAAGTTTCGAATTTCATTATGCGTATTATACGCCGCCGCGGATTATCTGATAAAAAAAACATTCTCCATCAGAAAAGCTTACAAAAAAGTTTTGAAAGAAATACTCTTTATGTTTCATAAAATAAATTACAGGTGGTACCAGGACACACCTGAGTTATTTAAACTATAATTGGCTTTGTGCAATTACGTTCAAAAACGAATTCGGTTCCTCTTAAAGATTTTGCGGTTGTAAATTCGCTAACGTTATTTTGCAATTTGCCTTTTTGAAAATATTCAAATTCGTTCATATATCTTCATATGGAAGTGAAAATTTTTAAGTTACACAGCTGATTTTAAATTATAAGCTATAGCGAAAGCAAATAAAAACAATGGCGTCAAATGTGTTAATGTGAAGTGAAAAACAAAGCACACGCGGTATAAAAAAAAATTGTATAAAATACGCAATTTGCAAATAATCCATTTCTTTAATTTAAATATTAACGGAGCAAATATATATTAATTTAAATATGTCTAACATCTTTTTAAAAGTTATTAAAAGCAAAATATCGATAAGTTTTACAAGAATCTCTTCTCAAAATTATCGCTTTTGATCGATCTCGTGGTTTCATCTCAAGTTTATCGCACTTTGCGATGAACTGGATCTAGACTGATATTTTTCATAAATGCTTTTTTTTAAATACAATTTATTAAATTTTTAATCCTATTGCGCATTTTTTTAATTTTATGTGACATTTATATTATCAGCAGTACATATTTTAGACTATTATCCGAAAAAAAAAATTACCGCGGATTATGCGACGATTTTTTTTTTTTTACTCGAAAAAAACGGCCGTGCGGATTATATACAAGAAAATACAGTATATTATCCTTCTCGGATATAGATAATTTTTCAAATAAAAATTTTTCATTTTATATTTCTCAGAGCTTTCTAAATAATTTTATTTATAAACAACTAGCAAAAAGCTTCACAGAGGACTGAATAAGACACTTAAGTATGCAATGCAGATTGCCTAATAGATTATGGGTTTTATATATATGTCCCAAGGGAAAAACTAAATACTTAACTTGAGAGAAGTGCACAAAGAAAGCAGAAAGGTTGTGGTGGCTTGATTTATTAGAGTTTTTGAATCTTGACTCAATCAAAGATCCATCAGGTTAGCTAATGGTGAAAGGCATAATAAATATGTTGTGGTTCTAGACCCCCCATGTGAAATATCTCTGAGGGTGACAGGTCAAGTACTGGGGATCTTCAACTTGGTCTTTGCTTCTAATTTATGAAGACTCATGCCTGGTTGCTTCCATCTAACTGCTAAAACATAACTCAGGGCTATTCAAATGTTGCCCTTTATGATTATGTTCAAAGGTTGGAAAAGGAAAAACACCTAAGAAACCATCTTTATAAATATAAATACAGACAAAATAGAATATTTAACAACCATCGTTGATCCATGATTAGGATCAAATCTGAAGCATTCACTAGGAAAAGCATATCTCACTATTGAACCCTTTTATTTATTGTATAGTAATTAATCTCATAAAAATGCTCTTGTATGCATATTATTGCTCTTTAAGAAAAAATACATTTATTGGGGATATTGTACTGTGATTTAATGTAAAAGAAATTCAAATGAAACTCAAAGCTATCAGCAATGTCAAATTAAAGAATTCCACATTAAAAATTCATTAGGTATAAGTTTTTTAATGATAATCATAAATTTTACTTAATGATTATCAGTCAAAAGATTGATGACGCACTTTTAATCTGCTTAATTTTTTTTTTTTTTTTTTCCTAAATTTAGAAAACAGAAACTTAGATTTTTTTCATGTTTGAAATTTCTTCTGAAAACTAAAAGAATGGAATATTCTGAAAGTTAATGTTATTCATTTGTGTTATGTTTTCAGAATAATTAATATGAAATATGACTGTCTATTTTGTTTGTTGCTAAGGAGAAAAAAATGTATAACAGAATATCTATGATGACAAAATGAATGAAATATCTATATATAATTGGAATAAAGTTAGTTTACTTTAGGAAAATAGATTAAGATAAATTATCTTAATAGAACAATTATATATTTTCAGACAATCAGAAATAATTAGATTAGAAATAAATAGAAACTGGAAATAGATAATTAGATCCTAAACATTCGCAAAAGATGTACAAAGCCTGTCATATTTACTAAGCAATCTAGTTTGAAATATATATGTATAAATTTTAAACATACTTGCTCAGGAGGAACATGGCAAAAATTTGATATTTTTTCTCGCACAACTTTATTAATTGGGTTTTCACTTCTGCAAACAATCTAAAAACAAAATTTTATGTTTATTCACAAATAAAAGAAAGCATGTGGAAAAGCATTAAAATTAAAATAGTTCCAGGGAAGTTTATAGGTAAAATTCTATTCTCATTTATAACCAAGTAAATTATAAAAAAAATTATATTTAATGAATATTAATTTTCATAAAATTTCTAAACCTAAAAAGCAACCTTAACATATAGTCTAATCTATCTATTACTATTTGATTGCCATACTGTCAAATGGTATTGGATTTTTATATCATAATATTTTAAATTTAAAATTAAGCTCGGTAAAAAGTAACATGAAAATAAATGTTAATTGCTTTAACAATCTGCAATGAAAGTTCGATATTAAAAAATATCTATTGTTTAAATATGTACAAGAAAATTTTAAATTACAACTTACAATTTTATGTTTTGGTACTCATTCTTAATGTGTTCAAGAGAAAAAAAGTTCAATAAATGACATATTATTAAGAGCCCTTCATATTATTAAAATATAAAATGCAGTGATGTCTATATATACATTTTATAACTACCATTGACATCAATATGCACTTTACATCTATAAGCATGTAAAATACTATAATATTACTAAGTAAACTTTCTATGTTTAATATATTAATTCCATTTTGAGCTACAATATAAATTTAGAATACCAAACAAGCAGATACAATAATTATATAGTACTGCTTTAATTACCTTTGAATATTCTATCTTAAAAAGGTACAAAGCAAACAATGAAAATTTATTTTCAGGGTTTTTCCCCAATTAAGATCTAAATATAAGCTTGACAAATTTTACAATTTATTGGGAGCCAATATCATTAGAAGGACAGCAGAAAAATAATGAATTTTTTAAGTGAAATACATGTGTTACCAAAAATATCAATACAATTAGAATTAGAAAGTATTTTAAATAAGTGAAGATAAAATTCTAAAGTGCTGTTTTGGGCAAACTAATAATCTTGCAATCAAAGTTTACTACTAAAGAAATAAAAATAGATTCAAAAGCAAGAGTAGAAATTTTTCTGTAAATTTAGAATGAGAAATCTGGAATAAAAATAAGAGATGATAAATCTGAGATTTTCAATTAATATTAATAACCTTAACATATTATCACTTCAATAATTGTAAAATTATAAGGAGAAAATAAAAAATAAGTAATTCTAACTATTTGATTTAGAGATTGGAAATCTCAGTCACAGGTTCGCTAAATATAATAATGCGTATGAATACATACAAGAATAAAATCATAACTTCAATTCAATTCAGATCCTACCTCAGAGCAGGCAAAGTAAAAATGATGTTAAAATCTACCAAACATATTATGCAGCATACAGAGGATCTGAATATAACATGATCAGTCATTTAATACAGCTTTCTCACTATATTATAGAAGAAGATATTTGAGGTAAACATGCCAATATGTACACTAGATGGTTTATCAATACATAATTAGCCTTATAAATAAATCTAGATTTACATCTTAGTAAAAGCAGAAATACCTTGCTTCAGAAAGAAAATGATATACATTATCAGTAATCAAATATCCAAGAAAAAGGCAACAACTGTGGTTGGAAGATAATTTTTTTGCCTTCATAACATTTAAATGCTCATCTATATGTTCTTGTTCATAATTTATATCTTTATGGAAGTGATATAAAAGGTGATTTTAAATTATAGGATTAAAATTGGACATAAATATGCACTGCAAACAATTACTTTTGGAGATAAAAAATTAACCACATTCTTCTACTAAAAATTCATTATGATTCTTTAAAAAAAACACATGTTGTTGTTGCATATCTCCTGTGTTTACCAATGCTAAATCAAATCTATGAGATGTGTCACTCTAAGATAATATAACATTAAAATTCGGCTAGAGAAAAGATCAATTCTGAAATTTCAAGACAATCTAAAATATGGTCAGAAGTGGCCTGATGGTCAGCACACTTCAAACAGGCTGGGAAAACATTTTTTCTATAAGAACAGGATATAGATTTCAAATGTCAACTGATAAGTATGGTAATAGCCACCTGGTTCTGCTTACAATACTTGAGGGATAATGCACCCACAGGGCACTTTACCTGATACTACTGATGAACAAGAGGGACAGGAAAACACAAAGCTTTTTCCAGTTCTTTTTTTTCAGCCTTTTACACTTCACAACTGCATGTGTTTATGAGAGAAAATAATGTTGACTTTTAACAAATTAGAAGACAAAATAATTGATAACATTACATACCAATAATGTGCTTACCGTATTTTTCGCCATATAAGACGCACTTTTTCTCTCCAAATTGGGGGGGGGGGAGTGCCTGCGTCTTATATGGCAAATACAAAAGCCCACCATGGCAAGGAATACGAATCAAAGATTCTGTCTTTTTATAAGTTTGTTATTGATGCGAAGAAGAAGAATAACTTTGAAATGAGCCAGATTGGGAACATGGATGAAGTCCCGCGAACGTTTGATGTGCCATTTAACAGAGCCGTAGATAACAAAGGAGCTAAAAGAATAACCGTAAAAACCTCAGGGCATGAGAAAACCCACTATTCGGTTGTGCTGTCCTGCTGTGCAGATGGAACCATCACTGCTGCAAACGTTGATCTTTAAAAGGAAAACATTCCCAAAAGAAACAATTCCACGGGGAGTCATCGTGCACGTTATAAATACGGTACTTTACGGCGAAAAATACGGTACTTTCTTTCAAGATGATAATATTTCATCTATTAGTACTTTAATTATAAAAATAAATAAAGATTGTATTGCCTATTTCTTAAGAAAATGGAAACTTTATTACCATCATTTGAATAACAATAAATAAAATGTATTTTGTAATTTAATTTTCAAAAACACAATGTTTTTCAATGAAGTTTAACAAAATCAAATTTTTCCTTTTCAAAAAGCACTTTCAACCTCTTACATGAAAAATAAGTTTATTTGAATAACAATATGAACAAATCAAGTAAATAAATGCTTGTAGTTTCAACCCCCAAACCAATTGAATTCTATTCTTTCTATTTAGAGAAAATTCAAGTTATATGAATCTGAACAGCAAACCAGATAATTAAGCTATTCTTGAAATTCCAAAAAGTAATGTGATATCTATAAAGAAGTGCATTAAATAATTTTTTTGGCATGTTAAAGGTTGAAAATAACATTGCTAATTCAGAATAAAAACTTTAACCTAACAGAAAAACTATCGAAATGCACTTCATTATGGGTAGCCCATTTAACTACTCTTGAAAACCATTTCCCGATTTGTTACTAATCAAGAATAATAAAGACGAAGTTTGATATTATTTCTAGATCTTCAAATAATTAAAAATTAGCCTTCAACTTACAACAGTATTATTCTGAATATTGTACTATTTTAACAAATGCCAATGACAAAAATGAGCTAAACTTCATTTACACTACTTCTTTATTTTCTTAAAACAACCAGTCATTCATAAAAAAGTAAAATTTATACGTATGTATGTTATTTCCCTAATTGTTCGCATTTGGAGTTTAAAGCACTTTCTTTCTTCTTTTTTTTTTTTTTATAAAAAATGATACATTAAAATTACAAAAGAAATATATTTCAATTAAAAAATTTTGATGAACAAATATTTAGTTTTCTGAGTAAATTTGAAAGATATATATATATATATATATATATATATATATATATATATATATATAAATTTATAAAATACCTGTAACATAAGGTTAATAAGATAAAATGTTAAATGAAATGCAATATTTATAAAAGCAAAATTATGTAAAGAATACTTTGGAATTGGTATATAGTAATTTCAATAATTTTACAAACTATTAAATTTATTATATTATTTTATCTACTTGCTTAAAAAGTTTAAAATAAAAACTTTGTTTCATTAATAAATTTATTAGAAGAACAAACTATGTAATAATTAAATATAATTACAGTTTAGCATTACAAATTAAAGAGAGAAAAATTTAACAATAAATAAAAATAAACAATTAAAATACTATCCACTGCATAATTTTTTAAGATTTTTTATTTATTGGATTCAATAAGTTGCTTAGCATAAAAAAGTAATTTTGAAAAGTAATAGTAAAGAAATAAAGAAAATTAAATTATTTTAAGATGGAAAAATTTAATATTCCTTTTGTTTCCACTAAAAATCAAAACATTAAACTTACTAAATCTGGAGAAAGACCTAACCCTCTTAATTCTCTAACACTAGCTTGGGTTGGTTTGGTTTTATGTTCCCCAGTAGATTTAGGCTGCAAGAAAAATATCATTACTAACAAAAATCTATAAACATTAAAATTTTATTTAAAAATATAAATATTAGAATTTTAATTAAACTAATAAATTGCAGTTTAACATATTACACAGAATTTTTAAATAAAATATAAAAGTAAAAAATGTGAAATACTTTTGTTTAGATTCAAGAAGAAAAAAACTGCTAATAAGAGCAATTATGAATTTAAGTTTCAGTTGCATTACAAAAACAATCAACCAACCAACAATCATCTCAATACAAATATTTTCAAAAAAGGAAAAACAACATACTCTTTCAACATACCATGCCAAAAAAGTAAAAACAACATACCATGCCAATCAAATCACCTTATTTTCAAATCAATATATATAAGAACAAATAAAAAAATAAAATACTTTCAATTTAAATTTAGTAATATTATAATAATCATTTAACTAGATTTTCAAAGTTACAGTGTTAGATTTTTTATAGTAATTATTTAACTAATAAGGACAAAAAATTTTCAATGTTATATAAAGATAAATACAATTTATTACAAAATTTATAAGCAATAAAATCACTATTATAATATTATACATTAATATATAATTATTCAATTCCGCTTTGTTTACTTACAAAATAAGTAACAAAAATGCCCTATTTTTACCATGCTTATTTCATTTTAATATAAAACCAAATATCCAATCATACTGTTTTGATTTCAAAAGAAATGTTTAATAGTATAGAAATTATCAAATTTAATGCTTTAAAAATTCTAAATTATTATTTGTTTTTAATATATTTATTCTGTTATTCATTTAAAACCTAAATTTGGATTTAAATTCAGGAGAAAATTTTCAAATACTTTATTTTTTAAAAATTAAGCTCCAGAATAATTATTCCTAAATATAACATATAAATTTATTGATGTAACCACTCATTCAGTTTAAGCTGAATTTAAATTTTCATGAATTAATTCCAAAATTACAACATTTAAATGTAATATTGTGATGGATTTACTCTCACCTTTTTACTTATACCATATACACACATACATATGCTACATATCACAACTGAAATTATTTGCTATATTAAAACTATTTAAATTTTACTTCATTAAACATATATTTAAAACATTATATTATACTATAATTCTTAATAATACTAATATATTTTTAACCAAGTGTTTTGTTTAAATATTTTAGTAACAAATTTATTAAATCTTAAGTTTTAATTGTAAAAAAATTAACAAAAAGTAGCTATAAGTACACACTTTAAATCACTTGACTCTTAGTCCCTCTAGATTAATTTTTATTTCAATAATCATGTATAATATGCTTGGAAAGCTTAAATTAGGCTGAGTGATGAAGATATTTTGTCTAGAAGTAACACACATGAATACTAATTGATAAATAAAAAATTAAGTTACTATCATTAAATTAAAATATCATTAATTTGTCACAAATTTTTGGTAATAAACATCAAAAGATAAAACAGATACATAAAATCAGATCAAAAAATTTTTTTTCGTATTACTTGCTAGTTTATCTATTTATGGGTGCTTGTTTAGAAAAAAAATCAAGCATATTTTGATTATTTCATTCTTTGAATGAATAATCCTTAAAAATAATTTTTTGCAAATTAATCGTTTTTATTCATGATATCAATGAATTTTGACTTATGATTTCATAATTTCTCTAAAGAACAATTTTATAAAAATTCAGTCAAAAATTATACTTTAACCGAAGCTAAATGTGAGATACAATATTTATAGATTTAATTTGAAAATATGTAATATTTTAAATTGAAGTAAAAAGAAATTAAATACACACTAAATGATAAGGCTTTTTTCATATATAATTTTCAATGATAAATAATTTTAATGCAATATGTTCTGAAATTTTTCAGTCTTAAATAGTAAATAAGATAAAATAAGACCAGGATAACTACTCTGCCAGTAATACATCAGTATGAATCAGTTTCCTTATAGATTTTAATGTTTCTTGAAAACAAAACCTTCAGTGCATATTAAAACTAGACAGTGTTTGCTGGTTCATTTATCATGGAAGGAAAATACAATAACAAATAACTCAGAATACAATTACTTGACAAATCTTTGACAACATTAAATAAACTCTTCACTGACTGAAGCAAGCCAGAAATAATATTTGTAATTTTACGGTATTTAAGGTGAAGTTTATGCAACTGGACTGCTTGTAATTCTTAGTTGGGATTCATATACCTCACTGATTGCAAATTGAACAAACCAGTAATATGGTATCAAAAATAAATAATGATGAAAAAATAAATAATCAAATACAAATATCATAGTATATATATTTCCACAAAAAAATATAATAGTACTGAATTAAACTAATGTAAAAATCATTACTGTTTTTCCCCCTATTGAAACAGTTTTAAGGAACTTAAAATTACAAAACTTTTAAATTGATAAATGGGACAAAACTGTAAGTGCAACTATTCACAAATAAAGTTTCACCTAGGAATAAAAAGTTTCAATGATATTTCTTTCTACCACTATTGCAATCAAAATTTAAAGACTTAAATGCATAAATAGCAATTATAAATTTGATAAAATATAATTATATAATTTTATAATAATGCATTATTTGTATAGAATATTTAGTGCCAAGTATTGGCACTATATATTGTATACAAATAATGCATTAAAACAAATTATTTCATTTTAAAATAATTCAATTAATATTTTTCAATTGATATAAGATTCTAATATAATAATGAACACTTTAAAAATACAAGACATTCCCTTTTCAAGATTTAGCAATCATTCAAATATTGAAGTCTAATATTTATTTTAAATTCTATTTCTTTATTCAGTCATTTTTTTATATACGTAATTCTTGTAACCAGAATAACTTGGAATTTCATAATTCATGTTTCATTTGAAAATATTTGTAGAGGGTTTTAAATGTTTTCTGCTCTGTATTAAGTTTCTTGGTTAATTTTAATAACATAAAACCTGAAATTTTTATGCCAATACATTATCTCAGTAAATACCTAAGTTTTGCTTTTTTGCCAGTTTAAAATTTTAGATAAGGATAACTTTTTTATATATATCACAGTAGTTTTTATGCTTATTCTATCCATTAGTGAAATTACTGGCCTGATCCTCAATTATTGAAAATTTAACAATTTAGTTCTAATGCGGAAGTTTTTAAATATCTGTTAAACAGTAACTTATCAGGAAATAAATTTAAACCTGAAATAGATGTATTTTGATGCAAGACCTGGATATTGACCCATCTTTATTAATCTTTAAGAAGATCTACATTTCAATTAAATAAACCATTATTTTGTTAATATCTGAACTTATAAAGAAACATACAAAATTTCATATTTCTGCAAAGCTTTTAAATTCCTAATTATTAAAAGAAATGTGTTATCACTTACGATTATAATAAGAATCCCAGATGTAGTAAAACTGAATCTGTTTTTTTCTCTTTAATTATTTTAGTGCAAAGTTCATTATCTATTTACAGCATTCTAAATCTGAAAATTAGTGTACATAAATTACATAAAGAAATTTGAACAATTCATATACACATAAGTGTATATGAATTGTTCAAATTTCCAGAATTACATTTTATTTCTGTTATTCTTTATTTGCTTTTGAGTCTTCAAGGAATTCAGCATCTTTTTTTAATGTCATGTCTGGCTTAAAGCAATTTTTCTATTAATGATGACTATTTTAATCTCAAAAAGATATAAACACAAATTAAACTTTCCCCTTGGTAGCCAATATCAGAAGTAGAAGGAAGTGTTTTATATTTATGCAAAAAAAAGCTAATGTAATGACAGTCACATTTATGTAAAGAACACAATTACTTAACCATTAAATATAATCAGGAATTTTTTTATGCCAACAAAAAAAGACTTTCTTGAAAATTGTTTAAAAATAAATCAATTTATAATTTAAAATTGTTTTCTTAATTTAGTAATTCCAATGTTTTGTACAAACACATATATACTAAGATACTA
>JAPDSC010075605.1:17024-32764 GCA_026290005.1 Latrodectus geometricus | reverse complement strand
ACCACTTCTATTGGGATGTACAATGCCTTCTGGCAAATACATACAACTCTAGATAGGGTAGTTAGTGGTAAGTGACATCCCCTTCCTCTAAATTGAGCGATGTGACAGTTTTCAGGGGGGTAGGAAATATTCCCAATGAGAACGGGAAACAGTCGACGATTTTTGTATAGTTTAGGAAACTGCCTGTGGAACGAAAAAGTAGTGTATCTGGTTTTAAAGAGGAAACATTTTTCGCAGATTCTTGAAATTTTCTGAGACGCTGAGTCGGTTAAAGAAAAAATCTCCAATATCACCGAGGAAAAGTTTAATACAATAAAAGATAAGGGAAATCATTTGAAACCAAAAATTTGAAGTTAGATGAAAGTCTTCCCAAGAAGTTTTGAGAAAACGTTGATAAACATTAGTGAATGTGAATAAGCAAATTGAAAGCCTAAATAAATAAATGTCAAATAGACGTAAGGAATCCAAAGAAACATTCTTGCCTTCCTGGCTACGATTAAATTCACAACATTCGATGGAAAAACATTCTGCCAAGTATACAAAACATGATTTACGACTGAAGCTGAAGTTAATGATTGAATCCTCGAGCCATCGTTTATTACCTGGCACATTCATTAAGATTAGATGCTATCGACATAACTTCAGAAGAACAAAAGCATGATTTCCAAGGAATATCGAGCGTACTTGAGTCATGGTTTTGAGAGATGTGCGCTAAAGAATATAGCCAACTACAGTTAAAGCTGAGCTATTTAAAGGGAACAATATCAAATATAGCTCTACATCACTTCATCAACTAATTGAGGGATCCAAAGACACAAACAAATTTTAGACAGTCAAGGATATCGCATCTGCTTCATTATAAGCACATAAGATTGAGGTTGTCCAGTATACCGCACATAAGCACTGGCAATCAATTAGAGTCATCTTTGGTACTGATTCCAACTCTAATTTTACAAAACAAATTCAAGATTATGGACGAAACATCCATAGATTAAAAGATTGCACTTGTAGTAGAAGTACGAAACTCGGCATGTGATTTGTGGCGCAGCTGAACACCTCCACAGAAACTGTCAGATATGTAAAGATGTCGAAAATTTAAATTTTAAGAAATCGGAAGTTCAGGATATCAGAGGAATTCACTAGTTTTGCATTCAAATATGTCATCGCATCTCTCACGGTATTCAAATTCACTATCGAGGGAAGCTAATATTGAAAGCTTCTAGATTTGCGAAGATTAATATCGACTAATAATTCCTTTAGTACTCCATAAGTTACTGTTTCATATACATCTAAGCAAAACCCGTGTGAAACGAAAGACTTAGAGAAGCCCAAAAGAGATATACTTCCAGTTTTAGAATTATAGAATCTTCCACCATGACACCAAGTTGGCATGACATCTTCACCTACAGCATTAATATTAATCAGTATTTCGCTCTATAGGACTTTCTCCATATTAGGAGTTGCATGTTATGCTGGAAATGGATGTCTGATGATGGAACTTGAAATTTCAGTTTGTACAACAAAAAATCAATAATCTCGGATATTTTAAAGAGCTGAATAATACTTCTCTGCTGAAAGTTACTTCGAAGTGATTAAGACTCTACACTAAGTTTGAAAACGCTTTTATTGGAGCAAGTAAAGACAAGATGTTGAGGCGAGGTGCCAATCATGAGATGACTGTGAGGCTTGTAAGAACCCAAAGAAACATAGCCGAAGGAGATTACATCAAGGAAATGTGAGAGTACCTCTAACGCAGATAGCTCAAGAAATATTGGGTCTCTACCATGATATTCAAATAGCAAGAAATACATCCATAAGTGGTCTGAAGTGTTTTTAATCCCCGATCAAGAGGGTTTAAAAGAATATATCAAATTCTCGGAATCGACTGTACGCAAACCACGCTCTTACACCCACAATGAAATTTCATAGCAGAGAGGTTTAATTTAACCATTTTGCATAACCTCTCATTTATGGTTTCAAGAAATCAGAAAGTTTGGGACTTGAAGCTTTCTCCTTGAATATGACAATGTTGTACTCGAGACTACCGGATATACTGCATCTCAACTGCCCTTCGGTATTTAACTTCGTCTTTTTTTGTTTAGTTTTTGTTCAGTTACTCATTAGATATAACCTCATTGCCAAAGAAATTCCTTTGAGATTCCTTGGAATTTCATGTCATTATCATGCTCGAGACTGAATCAATCTTGTGACTGAAACAATGAAGACGAGGTATGACACAAGATCGACGGGATCCGGATTTCAGAAATGTTACTATGTTTGTAAGTGAAACTCAGTTCAACGTAATGAATTTTCTTCAAAGTTTGAAGCCCACTGGAACGGTCCATACACAGTCGTAAAAATACTGAATGATGCTGGGGTTTGAATATGAAAATCATTTTCTTCAAAATCGAAGATAATTCATTAAGAAAGACCAGCTTTTTATTGTAATGGAAATTAAAATTAGTAAATTACGGTATCTTTTTCAAATAGTAAAAATTATTTCTTAATTTTTATATTTGTGTAATACTTTTAATTGTTCCTGTAATAAATTTCCTATCAATTTTAACTATATTTATTTTCTTTATTTTTGGTTTCTTATGAGGATATTGTACTGGCCGAAACGTGCAGTCCTTGAGGATGTGGCAATTTTACAACATTAATCAGTAAACAATTTATACTTACAGAATTAAATTTATTTGTTTTGTGTTGTACAATTTTCCTTAATACACAGCAAAACTTTTTTTTTTTAGTACTTATTTTTGTTTTCGGTTTAAAAATGAAGAAACATAAGAAATATTAATATTTTAAATAATCTAAAAGTTAATTAAATCTTTTGGAATGACAAAATTGCATGTTATTAAAATTTCCTTATTATTTTATTTCTTAGTTATTAAAATATTATTTTTTATATTCTATTTCTATACACTTTATAATAATATTAACACACAACCAAATGTTAAACAATTTCGTGTAAAAAAGAAGTATTAAAAACAACTTCGCAATTAATGATTATTTTGAATTATTATGCCTGGAAACACAAAACAGTTTTTCCCCTATTCTAAAATTAATTATATTATAAAAATAAACGATGTACGCGCGTATTTTATGATTAAATTATGAATAATTTTAAGATCAAGCAAGACTCATATGACGAACCAAAGCTGCAAAAACAGAAAGACGATAGAAAATTCCTTGCTAATGTAAATAAAGAATTTTGATTTTCCATTATTGTATAAATATAGAAAATATGAAATAAATCAGCGCAATAGAAATTTATGAATAATAATAATTAATATCTGTATTTATTATACAAATAACAGAATTAACTCTTTTAGAAATTTTTTCATCAATATCTGGCCTCTAACATTTTTCCCTTTATCAAAGTTACAAGGAGTGGAAATGATGATACCTCCTTATATAATGGAATACCAAGTGGATATTCCATTGCGGACTCGAAAAGTACTAGTTATTTAGAAGTAGGGACCAAGCATAAGATCTCCAAACATGGCAAGACAACCCGCGGAAGTCCCCTTTTACATGGATGATATTGCAACTACGATACGAACGTTCCCTAGCCGTCACTAACTAACATGGCAGATCTTTGATTGGGTGGTTGTTCAAACTCACTCCTTACCAATAACAAGAATTGATACTCTAGCCAACACATCAAGCAGTTCCATTATTTTGTTAATATAATTTCATAATAAAACTTACGTATATGTGCAGTCACTGAGAAGAAATAGATTTAATATCATTATTATATTTTATTTTGATAAAAAAGACACAATGAAATATTTGCTTTCAATCACTAAAAACTGACAAAACAGATATAAAAAATCTAAAAATATGCAAACTTTTTTATTGAATGCATGAATGTAAACTATTAAAATATATATTTTATCACAGACAGCAAAAACTGTTTGGTGTGTTAATTGATTTGTAAACCCAAAGTAAAATTAATATGTAATTAGCAAATCTATCTAGACAAGAATATTTATTAAAATTTATAAAATAGTCTTACTTATTGAAGAGCTAAAATGTTTCTTGGATTTCAATGCATGATGATAACACGTCATGCATTAAATTTTTTTTCATAAAATTTAAAATATACATAAATTATTTCTTATGCACAAAAATGTTTCTCTTCAAAGATCTATATTTAATATTGTTTTAAAATTTTAATTTATAATGAAAAACAAATAATAGGGAAACAAAATAGAGATTTCTTAAATAAATGGAAGGGTCTTAAACACTCACTGTGTGGCTTAAGTGAATTTTACTAACTTATGTGACATTGACATTTATATAGCCCACAGTGATTTAGACAACCTGAAACTTAAAACAGTGAAACGGCTTGGATTTCTTGAACATAACTCTTATTATTAAATTTTATTTTTACAATTTGTTGGAAAAACAGAAACTTTAAGCGTTTCTGCTTTTCCAAATAGTTATTGAGTAAACATACACCAAAATCAGATTTCATTATAGAAAATAGACAACTGCGTAGTTAAATCAATGCTTAAAAACTTAGTTGTCCAATTTCTATAATGAAATTTGATTTTAGTGTATGCTTGCTCAATAATTAGTTTGAAAAACAGAAATGTTTAAAGTAATAATAAGATTTTTAAACATACTAATCAATACATTTAAAATAAATATATTCTTATGGTTATCAAAATTATGGAAATACCTATGAATAAAAGTAATATTTTTAATGAGCTTTGCAAGCATTTAAGTATAATAAGAACTATAATTTTCTATAAATAGAAATACATATATTCCAGTAACATGTAGGTTCATGTAAGTCTTATATGTCTTTTAAAATGGTTAAATGTGGAAACTCTCAGACTTTAAAAGAGGGACAAATTGTTAGATTTGGTCATTAACTGGAGTTAGTGACCAAAACATCCAAGTTTTAGACTGTTTATGGTTATGACAACCCCCTTACTGAGTTCAAAAACGTAATAAAGTAGTAGTAAAAGGAAGTACTGAACGGAAATAGAATCTTATGAAGCTGATGTTTATAGAAGGCCACTAAAATAAATAACAAGTGAACAATTGCAACAATAGTGAAACACAGATCAATCAGCAATTGGATTATCCAGTGTTAATGATTACAGCTAAAAGTCAGCTTATTTAATGGAAAATTTAAAACATTGAAAGCAGAGTAGAAATTCCAAAGAATCTTGTCATAGATGTTAATGTTAAATGTCGTCTACACTGCGTCTACATTCGTCATAAGAAATAGTCGATATTTAAAAGGAAGGAAGCAAGCGGTCTGACACTCGTGAGTCTATCCTTTCACACTTTCTCAATAACGGAAAATGTACATTTGTAGGATACCTGTACCAGGGATTGTTTCCTTCTAACTGTAGTATGGTAGTAGATTTATCATGCTGTAAATCATTCCTTAGTTTTTTGCTGAACCAATTTTTATGCTTAAATTAAGAATAAAAATGAATTGGGAAAGAAGTGTAGAGAAAGTTTATTTAATCATGTGCAAATTATCGTGCAAATATTTGTAGTTCTGTAGATGAAATTTCCAGGATGATAATGCCTGTATTCAAAAAGTGTGGTAGGTGTTCAACTATTTTTTTTCAATAACATGTTGAAGTTAACCATCTATTGACTCACACAGTTATTTACTCTCAATATTATTTGTCAACATCAATTGTCTATTTAGATGGTCTATTTTAAAAAAATTCATATTTTTCACTTAGGTCTCTCCTACAATATATCCCTTATCTTTCACATCACCATTTCAAAATATTCCCATGAAGACTGGAACAATATTCCTTTTAGCATCCTTCTGCATTTGTATGTATAAATTCTTTAGAGTATCCAAACACTATTACATTCAAAAAGCTATCCTACACCATAAAGTTTTTTTTTAAAAAATCTAAGATTATTTTGTAGATTTATAAACCATCTATAAGCATTTCAAAATTATATTGAAGTTATAAAATATTTTAAAATGAAACTGAAAACAATTTAATGATTACATAGACTAGTATTCTTTCTTATATTAATTAATTAAAGCATGGAATATATCAATTGACAGTTATATAATGGGAATAAAACATTTTTACCGTACATTGCATCACTTATTATTTATGTTCATAATACCAAATGGCAAATTAGCAAAAAAAATAAATTGAGACAAATAATTACTTTAATTTGTCAAATATGCAAGTGATTTTAATGATAAATAATGCCCCATGCATCTAAATATATCAAAGAAAAGCAATATAATCACTATGTTCAGTATCATATTTAAAGCTAACTTTGCTGTCATTGTGCTCCCCGAAGCATATCTGAAGCCACGTTTCGCTGAGTGAGTAAGCCGTGCTTGTTAATTAATCTCTGAAACTCCTAAGTGGTCCTGAGACGCATGAAGAACCACTTAGATTGTTACGTTGTCCCAGAAACTGATTCACATGCAACCAACTATATAAAATTTGAAACAATATAAGCAAAAGGAATCTGTTATGAGAATTTTAAATAATGGAAATTGATGTACAAAGCAGAAAGTATATAATCTTAAAAATGTTTTTAAGCCAGATTTTTCTGTCATAATATTTTTATTTACCTTTGTGGAACATATTTCCTTATACAATAACTAATTCAAATATGCGTTGCTAGTGACAGTATTGTTTCTTGGGATTTTTTATTGATTTACATTATCAAAAGATCCTAAATAGGAATTGCATTGTTTATTTGCAATCAAATATTAAATTCAGACTTAAATCTTTATCTTACTGTCATCATTCGCTTACCACTAAAGAAAATTTCCTTTGATTTCTTGAAAAAGGGATTTAGTTTAACTTATATTTATTTAGTTCTATTATAAAATATAAAAATAATTTAATGTATTTTATTTTGTTTTGTGATACAAATTTTAAGAAATCTTCGAACAACACAGTAGTTATGCCAATCTTAAACGTTTGATTCAAAATTATGGACTAAAAATTAAACTAAATTTCATAGGCTTTCTAAATTAAAAATCATTATATACACTGTAGAGGAAAAAAAAAGAAACATGTTATTAAATGAACTTTTTAAGCCGATATTAATGATAGAAACTGTTTTAGCACTTAACTCAAATACAACAGAGGTTAAAAATCATTATGATATTTTCAGTGGCATTCTAAAATATAATATCACTCGACTGACAAAATGGATAAGCTTTGATTATTGGGTTTTATTTTAAATAATTATAGTTAATTGAAAATGAAGATAGTTTTATGACAGCAATTTAAAGATGAGACGCTTTTTTTGCGAACATAGGCTTGTTAAGTAAATTTTTTAAATCAATTAATTGCACTTAATGTAGTTGAAACTTCATTATATATATTTGCATAAAAGTGTTTGATAATAATTATTGTTTAAATGCAGTTCAAGAATTAAAATTCAAAAATTTTTTTTTTATCATACCATCTTTACACCTAAAAACCAATTTTTTGTTATGTATCAATAAATTTTAATATACTTTTTTTAAGTAAAGAGTTTAAAATTTTCTAAATGTTTGTTATTTTTATTTGTAACTTAATATTTCCAACGACCCTTTTGGTTTGTTATATTTTTATTTAACTTATTATATTATTAACATAACCATTTATATGAAACGATAATGTTTTTCCGTACATATGATCTAAGCTAAGCTTAAAATAAAAATTGGCTATTAAATTTTCGATTCTCTTTTTTTAGGAAATCCTTATTTTAAGCTCAATCTGAAGAACATTTTAAATCCATAACATATTACTTTATTGTATAAAATATAAAAACGATGCTTGTCCATAAAACATATTTTAAGTAAGAAAAAACTCAGAAGATTTTATAAATACTTTTCCATGGATTTTTACTGTATATAAACGAGATTAAGCTTCAGGTCATGAACATGAGTTCCCAAAGTAGATATGCCAATGCTCTCTATCAATAAATGTTGCACATTAAAAAATATAAGGCCTCCAGATTACCATTAATGACGGATTTATTCATCTTTCGTAAGGATTTGATACAAAAGAACTTTTTTATTCATCCATTAATGAAATGTATGTAGTATTTGCTTTTAAATGTTTTCTTTATAGGCCCTATATTTGATTTGTTTTTATTATAAATTCTATAATTGGGATGAAAATAAAGTTTTAGCACAGACGGCTTGAAAATATTTTGATTATTTCTTAAATTTTTGTCAATTAAAAACAATTATCAATCTGGTATTATTACTTTGATTCTAATGAAAATGTGAATTTAAGACAAATTGCTGTAAATTGACTTGTAATGATGTATAGCTTACGGTTACCAAACACAAAATGTTATTGAATGTATATGTATTTTCAGGCATTCTAATGTAATGAAAAATCCAGACTTCCTTAACAATCAAAATGTCACCATATTTAAAAATGTGCCAAAAGATTTATGATGGATCAATGCCCGAATTCCGATTGATATCCTTTATAGATTATCTCTCTAGTTAAAAGCTCAATTGTAAAAAGTTTATTCTTTTTAGATTTCCCTACTTATTTTTAATGTTTTCAATATTTTTCAGAGTATTTCTCTCGAAAATCACAAAATTTCCTAAATTTTGTGAACTACGGACCTAATTTTATAATGAATGCAATTATGTGATTACTAAACATAATTCAAAGGTAGTCATTTACATCTATTTTAAAAATTTGTTTTAATTGAATAAATTATAACAACACAACATAAATACGATTTTACAACGCATTTTAAATAAATATCTTTCTTTGACCATTCTTGTCATAATATATCATTCATTAGAAAATATACGTTAAAGAAATCACTTATCTGTGCGTTTATTTGATCAAATACTAGGAATAAAATATGGATAAAACTTCGTAGACAGCCGTCCATTTTTGCTAATAAATGATATGAGTGTTAGGTGTTATAAAATTTATTAATAACATTAAAATTACCAGATCATTAACTATTAATTTAAGCTTTTATTATTTTATAAATAAAAGGAACTAAAATTAATGATTTTGATTTTATATCTAATAAATTTAAAAAATAAATAATGTAGACACACATACAATTTGGAACATCCCTAAAGAGATTTTTATATTTTAATGAAGATTACTTTATTATTTTTAATGAAATATTTTTAACACAATTGTTTCATATCCTCAATAATGTAAAATAGAAACGTACATTTTATTTACTTTCGCAATAATATACGATAATTAAATACATAAATTTCCGTTTACCTAAAAGTAATTTTTACATAATTTTTTATCTTAGTGGTCATAGAAAACTTAAATACACCTGCGAACATTTGAAGCTTTATCATCTCTTCAAACATTTCATGCTATTAAGAATTCATTTATACAATGAATAAATTTAAAAAATGCATTAGATAAACAAAAGCTTATAAGGTTTATTACAAAATAGCTTCATTGTTAAGCTAAAAATGCCATTATTCCAAAATCACATTATCAAAACAAGAAACATAATCTTCAATTAATGGATATTGTTATTCCTTTTAATTACATGTTTCTTTGAAAGAATTAAATGAGTTCCTTAGTTAGAATTTATTAAATAACGAATAAGATTTTATTGTCTTTCTATTTAAATTCAAAATAAACAGTACATTAATATTAAATAGTATGTTTAAACTTGATTACTATTATGAAATTGCTTCAGCTCTTTCTTCGAAACTTAATTCATTCATATCAATGAGAATGTTTTAATTAGTAATGAGTTTGACTACAGAATTATGTGTATTTTGTAAAAGAGAATATTTTACCCAAAATCCTTCAATGCAGTGTTAAAAATATATGTAATAAACATTTTATCATAATATACATTTTTATATTCAAAGAATATTTTTGCTTGCAAGCAAAATATTGTTAAATCATCTTTACTTAATATATTAAACTTAATATATGTTGAAAAACTTGTACTTAATTTTCTGTGAAAGTAATTAAATATGAAAATAAGTATGTAATTTGAAAACATACCAATTTTCATATTTTATCTCATAATTAAGTTAAAATTAGAGCAAAGTATTCTCAGATTTGTAATATTTTTTCGAACTTATTTTGAAATTCAATTTACAATAATTAATGTACCTAGCAATTTAAATTATCAAGACATACGTATAAAATACGAATTAGTAGAGAATTGTAAGCAAGCCCACATTTTTATTGCGCATCAAAATACTATTGTGTTAGCTCACCTAATGGTTGGAAAATACACTCATTATATTTCACTACTTGATATTTTCTTATAATCTAATAATATTTTTTAACTTACAGAGACAAAGAAAAAGGAATATTTTTAATCTTAAATAAATTTGATTATTTTGATCTCAAAGGAATAGTATATTTCCCAGATTTTTTTTAAGCTAGAAAAATTTGTCTCTTAAATCTAGGAGGTAACAGGTTCTTAGAATCAAAGGAATAATATATTTCCCAGATTTTTTTAAGTTAGAAATATTTGTCTCTTAAATCTAGGAGGCAACAGGTTCTTAGAATAATCACAAGTATAATTTCCCTCATAAAGTCTTGTAAAAAAATAAAAAACATCATTGTTTTAAGTAAAGAATATATTTCTAAACATTGTAGTATGCGTAAAAGTAGTAAAATTTAAAAGGTAAATTTATAAAATAACAGCTAAAGTGTATCGTTTTCTCAAAATACATCTTTTATTTTTTTTTATTCATGTAATTTTATATTTGATATAATTTTGTATGAAAAGAAACTCTCTTTCTATAATTGCATTCTTCTGTAAAAAAGATACACAGAAACACATTAAAAGTAAAAAGAAAAAATATGTTATAACTGTTGATATGGGATTAATCAGATATTTTGTTAATTATTCGCTTAACCTATACCTTTATTAAATAATAGGTTTTTTTGCGAACAGTGAAATTTACATTATTTATATGCACAACGCAATTTTTTAAGCGCTTCCTCAAGTATATTTTTAAGATTTAGTTGCAAAAATATTTAACGTTTCATAATTTAAAATTTTTCTTCAAATATATATATGCATTAAAATTTGGAATTCTATTTCGCACTACTATTGAAAATGAATAATTCTTGATATTTTGTTGGTAATATTTCATTTGGGATTTTAAAAACTGTTAAGACATGTATAGCATAAATTATTTTAATTATTTTCTTTAAATAAAAGGAAGTCATAACAGTACATTCAATTCTTAAGTTTTAACAGTGTGTTCAATATTTTTATGCACTGAAACATAATGTTATTTTTAAAACTAAATTTTTCATTTTGGTGTTAAAGTTTCAATGATGAAATAAATAATATTTACTCAAGACTTTAAAATTTGAAATTCATTAAACAACTTAATTAAATAGTTTCTTAGAAATAAAATTACGAAAAACAATTTTATATTTAAAACAAAAGCTGAGCAAAGTACCTTAGGATATTAATCAGCGTCGAAACACAAACATTATGTATGGATATTTTTCTTTTCGAAGAAAGTGTTTTGACTCTTTTTGAAGAAAGTATACTTAACATTATAAAAAAAAACATAAGGCATTATGTTTCCAACTTAACTTAAAACAAGCATTACGTTAACTTAAAACAAGCATTATTTTCTTTTGTATAATTTTGAATCCATAAATTAATTGAAATTTCTTGAGAAAATGTGATATTTAGTTTTTAAATGTCTGATATTTAGAAAATCAACTCGCTAATTTTTTTCTCTGAAGCATTTAAATTATTTTTAAGTTATTTTTTTGTCTAGAAAATAAATATGTTTACTTGTATAAATTTATTTTTATAAAAATATACTTCTTTAAAAATAAAATTATATATTTCCATTTAATATGATGTAGAAATAAATAGATTGAACTTTTTTTTTGACAAATATGGATACATTTATCATCAAATATAGAAATGATTATTTAATTTACGTGTAAAAATAAAACACGTATCATTGATATTAGTAAATTAGGAAAGTGAAGTTAAAAAAATTTAAAATAGAAATTTCAAATTTTGTTTTATAAATTCAATGGTATTTATTTTAAGAACAAGTATGAGATTAGCTGAATACTTTTAAAATAATCAAATTGATTTTAAATCAAAGGCTTTAAGAAGCAATGTGTTTCCCAAATTTTATTGCGTGTAAGAGAACAACACTGCTCAAAACAATTAAAGGATACTGTAAGTTTTATATAAAAAAAGATATATATATATATTTTTTTTGCCGAAAATTGCAGAAGAGAACCACAAATGCAAATTTTTTCTTATGTTCAAACTATGGAGTATGCTAATTTTGAGTTCGACGTAAAAAACGTCACTTCCGTGATAGTTAATGAAATTTGACTTTCAACTGAATGAAATACAAGGATGATCGGCATTCAATGACTGTTTTGTTTCGATGAGTACGATGCCTCAGCCAAGTCATTTAATTGATACAGAAGCTTAGAGAGTTGTTGGTTGGTTAGAAGAGGACCAAACTCAAGCCGAAGTAGCGCTAGCCATCGGAGTGTCACAAAGTATGATTTCCAGGATCTGGAACCATTTTTTGGAAATTGGAAGTGCAGGCTGAAGACCAGCGCTAAGTCGAAGACGGGATACAATGCCCAAGGAAGATCGTTATTTAGTGTTAACGGCTCGGAGATACCAAAATATGAACGCTACTCTTTTCCAACAACACCTTTACTCGGCTACTGACACCACGATTTCAATTCAGGCTGTTCGAAACAGGCTCCGTGGTGTAGGTCTGTATGCTCTCACCGATCAATGAAATGTGTTAACTAAAATCAAGGCATCGTGGCGACCGCACCGAGTGGGCAACAGAGCATGTAAACTGGAGAAGAAATGAATGGAGCAATGTTCTTTTTCTGACGAGTCTCATTTTTCAGTTCATCATGATAATAGACGTATTTTCATCTGGAGGGATATTGGTAGGTGGAATAATCCTGCGTTCGTGCACAAAAGTGTTAGATTTGGAAAGTGACAGAGTGTTAGTGTATGGTGGCAACTCCATTGACGGGCGCACAGACCTCTATGTCATTCGAGATGGACCTTTGACTAGTCGCCGATATAAAGATGAGATCCTCTGACATTTTGTAGTCCCTTACGCTGCAACAATCGGAGATGACTTCATTTTAATGGACCATAACTGCAGTCCACATCGTGCTAACTTGGTGGAGGATTTTATTTTCGATGAAGGAATCGTACGAATGGAATGTCCAGCGTGAATCCAATAGAGCACGTTAGAGACACTCTAGGAAGACGAGTTTCTGGCCACCAACCACCCTCACAAACTCTTTAAGAACCGGAAATAGCTCTTCTGGAAGAGTGGGACAGAATACCCCAACTCGTTATTGATACCCTCATTGGCTCCATGCCTCAAAGGTGTTCAACTTTGCTGGCAGTCCATGGAAACCATAACCCCTACTGAAAATGATTTCCTTTGAGGAAAACACCTTTTCTTATTCCTTTTCTCTCATATGACAAATTGTGTTTTTTTCCACAAATGCGCAATAAAATACATTTTTTTCTGCAAAACATGTGTAATTTATTCTCATATAACCCACTACGTCTGACGACCATGTATCAATCAGCTAAAACGTTTCCCAGCCACAAATCCGATCCACCTAAAACCACAATATTCTTTAATTATTTTGAGCAGTGTAAGTAGCATTCACTATAAAAATATAATGTTTCATCATTACAAATATGAATGATTTAATAACATTATTAAAAATTACAACTTACTAGATAATTATAAGTCACTCATATTTGATATATTTGTTTCGAAGCTTAAAAATGAAAGTTATATAAATGTAATAAAAATATTCAATAAGAGTGCGTTAATTTCTGTAATGGAAAGATATAAAATGGATGCAGATTCTTTAATAAACCATGAAGCTTAGGAGGTAGTGAGTGAGCAGTAAATTATTGAACACAACTTTTATGCACCAATTTGGTAATTAGCTTTAAAAAAATTTTATGTTTCAAATTAGTTATTTAAATATTCATGTGCATAGTTATGCGAATTTCAATAGTAAATTTCTAAATTTTAATTATACCTAAGGATTAATGCATTAATATATATATATATATATATATATATATATATATATATATATATATACAGATAGATAGATATTGATATACTTAATATGTTACCTAACTTATTAATAGTTTTAACAATATTTTAAAATTGTAAAATACTAGAAATTTCAGTTAAGATATCTTACCAGAAATAAGATAAAATTCTTTGACTTAAGAAATATTTCTAAAGTCGCCCCAAATTTCAAATTTAATAAAGCTTTATAGAAAAAGGTGCAAATTATACCAGGATTACTGATTGACTTTCTTTATTTCTCAAATAATAATAAAAAAATTAGTTAAATCATTAATATGATTTAGGAATATATGCATAAATATTTGTTTTCTATCATTTTAAATTCAAAAAGATTTTTGAAAATAAGTTTACAAATATATTGTAATAAAATAAAAGATTTTGTTCTACATTAGTTTAAAAATAAATCTATTCATTACATTTCTAATTGTTGAAAAAAATATAAGTCAAAACATACAAAATTTTATTTTCTAATAAAACTAATATTGCAAGTATGATGCATGGATTATTTAATTAAACATATTTAGATAATAAATGTGATTTGGTTAATTTAACATAATTTGTTGATATCTTACAATTTTCAATTTTAATTAGTAATTTCAGTTAATTTGATAATTCCTTTCTTTGATGCATTACCCTGTTTACGTTGTACTTTGGTTAAAGAGCAATAAGAACATCTTTGGCTAAAGAGCAATAAGAACATCTTTTAGATGAAAAAATTCAGTAGTTTGTTGTGGATAAAATTTTTAACAGAATATTTGTTTGAATCTTCCATACAAAAACATGAACACAATAACTAATATACTATTGATTATCAACCATTTCATATTATTTTATGTTTAATTAGTAGTGTTAATTTAATAATCACATTTATTAAATTTAAAATACACTAGAAAATTGTTTGTAAGTTTAGCAGTACTTTCTTTTTACGGAATTTAATTGACTTGATTCATTACACAATATTAATAAGTATTTCCCAATATTAATAACTATTATTATATAGTAATTCTAATGAAAAAATATTAACTCTTTTTAAGATATCAAAAATAGAAAAACTAGAAATCGTTGTAAATTACAGTTTTCTGATAAAAAAAATAGTGAAAAAATTTTTACTTTTGTCACTAACAAAAAAAAATATTTCATGTCTACATAAAAATAGTATAAATTATTCTTATTTTTTCACGGTTTACTAGAAACATTAAAGTATAAATAACTCAAGTCACGTGTAAAAAGCACTTTTTCCCCATCAAATAGAAAAATGTTTTGTTCCTGTAATGGAATTTTCAAGTTTAACTATCCCAATTGAACTGCAAAAAATTACTATAGAATTTATTTCCACACAAATGATGTATGTGTTTTACTATCTCAAAGAGAAAGATGTGGGTAAGAGTGATGAATTACATCGAGTAATATGGCTATTTTTCACTAAAAGGATTAAATTACTCAAACAGTACATTTTTGGCTAGTTTCCATGTCATATATTTCTTCGCGAGTATTTTTTCAATTATCCTATCCTTTAATTTTTGTTCAAAAATATTCATTTCATATTATAAGCACATGCATTTGTTAAAACATATGTAATCCAACCTTAACATCTTAAGTTAGCTATATATATATATATATATATATATATATATATATATATATATAT
>JAPDSC010075605.1:0-16924 GCA_026290005.1 Latrodectus geometricus | reverse complement strand
TATATATATATATATATATATATATATATATATATATATTATGATTCCAAAAACAATATCGTAGTTGTTTGTTATAAATTAACTGGTGATATAAATATTTGATGTTCATATTTTAAAAGTCACGATTTTACATCAGGAAATTAACACATCACGAAATATAAATTTGAAACCATATTTTTCCCATCTTGGTTATAAAATTTTTGATTAAGTTCACATGTTTGATTGATGCAAAAAATATTTTTAAATGTAATTAGGACTTTCATATAAAGTGAATTTAAAAATATAATACTCTTATGAATATAACATCATTTTTAAATAAAAATAATATAGTTTGAAAGAAAACAAAATGGAATTTATGCTCAAATGATAAATACTGGGGAATTCGTGAACTATATTCATTAGATAAAATTTACTCTTGGAACTCATTAATCAACTATATTACGAAATTTTAATTTCTTCAATTTTTTTTAACTTTTCAAAAAATCATAAAATTGTTAAAAATTTTCAAATGATATTAACAAATTAAAAAAAAAGCATTTATATGTAATGATTCTGCAAATATCAGGTAATATTAAACTATAATTTAGAGTCAATTTCTACATTTTAATTGTTTATAACTTTAATTCCATGTAAACATAAAATGCAATTTGATTGAATGCTCACATGTATGGAATCACAGTAGAGTATAAGTATTTCATGAAACATAATAAAGACTAAGGACATTGCATTCACAATTCAGAAATTTCATATTTGTGTTTACCCTATAATATTATCCCTAATTGTAAATTAATTTTGAACACATAACAAATTACCCGCATGGCACATTCAATTAAATCAAATAGATGTGAATAAGGTGTAAATCTATGCTTCTATTTGACTATTTATATGCTACGCTTTTGGTAAAATAGTACTTAGACCATGCAACAGCCAGCTGAGACCTATGAAAGGAGATGCTATCGTTAATGAATAAACAATCCCTCTTGAAATGCATGGGAAACATTGTAGGATGAAATGAGAGTATTGAGTGATATATAATATCAACTATTTGAAAGCATCAATTATCGTAAATATGATCTTATACAATAGAATACACAGATTCGTATTCAACGTTTGTCGTGTTAGTAAAGAAAATTAATAATAATACATTATAAAGTTATTGAACTTGATTACAAAATAATGAGTTTTTCATTCTAGCGTGGTAAAACGTAATTATGGTAAAAAACAATATCTTCAATTTACATGCAATTATTAAAATATTTCGTAAAACAAAGAAATTCCTAAACTTTCTCTTACTTAATGTAAATCAATCCTTTTATATAATTATTATTTTCTTTAAAAGAAAAAATAATAGCATTTTTGTGACATTATAATTTAAAGCTATTATTTATTATGTAGAATTCGCTTTTTTTAGCAAGTATCAGTACATTTTGATGTAACTCATACTGAGTTACATTAAAATGTTACTCATTAAAAGCATGAGATTTTAATGTAAACCACATACTTGCTTTAATTTAACTAATACTTGTTGAGTATTTTAATGTAACTCATATTTGTTACAAAAAAGTGAGTTTAAATTATTTATATTAAATAAACATTATACATTATAATTTTTACTTTTAATTAGCTCATTTTATGGGAGAATATTTTATAAATTATTTAAAAAGTTCAAATCAATAACAATTATTTTGATTTTAAGTTTTGCATATGATGCATTTAATGAATTAATTATATGAGAGTAATACATTTAAAATTAATTGGATCCTAAATTTCATATAAAAGAAATAAATATAGAGATTTTATTTAGAAAAAACATATTATTTTATAAAAAATTTAGTTTCAAGATTTTCATAAAATTTCATCAATAAAAATACCGAGCAATTTTTCATAATGATATATCTGTTATGTGTGTAAGCATTTGTGAACATAATAGTAGATAGTTAATGTTTAAGAAGAACTGTAATGATGATTCAAGTCACATTTTAAATTATGCTAATATTGCTAGTATTATTAAAAGTATCATTGATAAATCATAGTTATTTATTTAAACTTTAAATTTGATTGAAAAATTATAGCTAATACTTGAATGTATTTGAATATTAAAAAAAGTAAATTGAAAGTAATTCAAGCATTTAAATGTTAATTTCTGTCTGTATATAAATATATAATCTGCATTTTAAAACGTTCATTTTATATAGGTTTTGCTTTTGGATTTAGAGGACCAACTTTCGTAAAAGAACCTCCGAATAAAATTATATTTCACAATTCTTCGGGGGCTATAATCCCGTGCCTTGCAACTGGAATGCCTCAAGCTACTGTATATTGGACAAAAAATGATTGGTCAAGACTGCCAAATGCTCCTGGTTTAAGACACTCTAGACAGGATGGATCACTGGTTTTTCAACCATTTAGAGCTGAGGAATATCGGCAAGATGTTCACGGAGCTGTGTATAGATGTATGGCAACTAATAGTTTTGGATCCATTGGTTCAACTGAAGTTCACGTAAGAGGAGGTAAGATTAAAATATTATTTTTGATTAAAAAATATTTCAAAGAGGTCTGCCGAGTTTAAAATGGTTATTAAATACTTGCCTATTTAAAATAACGTGAAAATACAGTGTTATAAAATGTTAATTTAAAATATTGAATAAATATTTGGCTGTTTTCACGTTCGATAAAATATTCAGGTTACTGTTGTGTCATTTCAGAATTGTATCATAAAAATTTAAGACACAGCAACTGAAATTAATAAATCAATAAAATATTTTCCACATTGTGAAATTTAATAATTTATTTTAATCATAATTTTAATTTTGGATATTTTCAATAAGTATTTTTAATACAAGAAAAAAACATATTAGGAGATTTATTCATTTTATTCGTTGTTGCATTTTCAGGAATCTTCAATTTTTACCTCAGTAAATAATTATTTTAAATGAACAGACGACATTCCGTCTGGACTTACAATGAATATTTCACTTTTAAAAAATATTGTGCATTTACGTTATTGATTATAATATTAAAAAAATGAAATTACATTCACATTTAGGAATTATTTCTATTAAAAGACAATTAAAATTTAAAACAATATACTTGCATATTTGGTTAAAATATTTATTTAATGTTTATACCAGAGACATCAATCGACTTTCCGATGTCTAAAATTCTTTTGAATCTATCAGACTAAAACACTGTTATTTAGAAATAAAAAATATTTATATAATTTATAAAATTACAGTAACTGAAATTGATAAAGAGAAAAAAGAAATTATTTTTGCCGTAATAATGTTTTTAATTGAATGCATACTAAGAAATACATCCAATTAATTTTTTACAAGAAAATATTTATAAGTTATGTTTATCATCTTTAACGTATTTATGAAAGACAAGTATGATCATGGTGATAAATTAGGTCAAAATTCAATCTTCTAATTTTAAGCTACATTATTAATTTATCTTTATATTTTGTCAGTAAGGATAATTCAAAGAGGGACTCTGAACAAATATTTTTAAGGTATTCTTTTAGCAACAAAATGCTTTTGTTTTAAAGGTAAAAAATTAAATTGGTCTTCAGCCAAAACAGCTTGATTGTAATACCCTCCCGTCTTAACTCATCACCTTTCAAGTAATCAAGGATCATAAAATATGCAGAAGTATATGTGTGACCTTATGTAAACTCGAGTAAAATGAATCTATCCGAAGAAGATTTATGGTCTCCTCCTCCTCTTAGTAATCAAAACTCAGTAAAGAAAAAGTAGAGAACGGGGTAATACCATAGAGCCCCATCGCGTGACACAGCCTATGGGGCGGCAACATTTTGCTGTAATTAGCGACAGCGGGGCGTAGCTCCTTTCACAACTATTTTCCCTGACAAGAAAAGTAATAGAAATACGTGTTTGGATGCAGGTGGTTATGCAAAGTCGATACTTTTCAGAATATCCTTGAAAGGAAGTTGTTGACGTCCTTTTAATGGGTCCTAGACAGCTTTCATTCTGGAGTATAGTGTAATTCCATTTCTTCATACATGTTTAATTGATGTCTTACTTTGCAACTATTATTGACAACCAAAGGAAATTCATTCAAAATGAATATAATTGTTTTAAACGTGGCACATTATTATTTTCTTGGCAATGTATGTCAATGAACTTAAATGTTAACTTTCAGATTAAATCTATCGATAAATTTATTTTGTCCACAGGTTCTGTAGGGTTTAGTCAAAATATATTTCGAGTTACTGTTATGTAGTCTTAAAATGAAGCTACATTCATAATTATTCATAAATGTCAATATTTCTTAAGTACTTTTTAGTAAATTATGTAATAAAAATTGTAAGTATTCATCGATTTTATAAAATATACATACAAATATTTGAATAAGAATAAAAACATTATTTTTTAAATAAGTAAATTTTTTACTACCAATTTTATTGATTTTAACAAAACGTTTGCTATACGATTAAGTTAATGTAACTGTTTTTCTTTAGTGTATTACACAAAATCTGAAAATTTTTCAACATATTTTATTTATATATATGTATCCATACCAATAAATATGTATTAAAAATATTAAAATTGTTAAAATTTTTCAAAATTTTTGAAATTTTCCTCAAGTTTTTCCTGCATTGCATTTTGAAAATTTCAGCTTTGTTACGAATAACTATTTTTTTAAATAAGTGTATGCTTATTTTGGAACAATCTAAATAAAAGTATGCAAAATTCAGTTTCTTTAGCATAAATTAATTTATTATTCCGTGTTTGAATATAAACTAGATTTCTTGGATGTCAATAACAAGAACATTGTATGCTTCTCAAATGCTGTTACTTTGGAACTCTTTTGTAAATTTGATACTATTGTTGAAAGAAATCCTTCATTCTAGCAGAAATTTAAGGAAACTAAGCCCTCATCTAAAAATAAATAAGAATACGAAAGAATGACGAGTTGAGTTTTCAATAGTTTGCTATACCATTTGATAAGTATTCTTCTACAAAAAGGGAACTTTAAAGAAATATAAATCAGCATAGTCACGCTTATTTCTTTCTAATATTAAATTGCAATTCAACAGTATATTATTCTATCAATCAATGTTTTTAAACTTATTTTCTAAAATATATCTGAATTTGATCTTATTTAATATAAAGGTTTTACTAAACATGCATACTCTTATTTTCTATTAACTAAAACATTTTTATACTTTATTTGACTCATTTTGATAATTTTATTCGTAAAAAACTATATAGTAAACATTTTGAACTCATTAAAATATATATAATGATTTATTTTCAATAAGGATTTTGTTTTCTATTTCTGAATTGTATATATTTATTAAATTATTATTTAAATATTTAAGTGGTGTATTGTTGAGGAACGTTACTGAAGATAATGATACAATTTTATACTTTTTGAAACCATACTAAATTCTTAATTTATTTACGAATAATTAATATGCTTTATTTAATGCAACATTGCTTGAAGATCTCTTTTTATAGAAATTTTAATAATGTGGATATAAAAAATCATTTAAATATTTTTAAAAGTATTTTATTTCATGGAATATTTTTATATTGGTTTTGTTCTAAGATATTTTACTTGAAACATTATTCTGTAACTAATGTGAGATTAAATGTATTCATCCACATATAAGATTGAACTTTTAGTTAAAAGAGAGCATAAAATTTTTTGAGTGAAAACATACGAATAATAAAACTACAATATTCATTTATTAATCATTTAAATCTTTTAAAGTATTGATACCCTTTATAATCATAATACGATTGAATTAATCAATAATATTCTATTCAGATAATCATTTATTCAGATATGATATATTGTACAATATATGTAATAATTAATGATAAAAAATAAATACTTCTATAATGTCTAACATTTTCTGCACTTCATATTTTTATATAAAATCAGTTTTGTTGATATATCTTGCTTTTCATAAATAGGTCTTAAATTTAAAATCCTTATTTTATCGCCATTTATTCACACAATTGTAAAGATAGCCAATTGTGTTTTATATGTGGGCTATTTATACTAGTATAATAGACTGACATAACGAGAAACCAATTGAAACATTATCAATACAGCTATATATAAAGCAATCTGTATATAACGATGCCGATGCTGTATATAGCGATAAGTAATATGAAATATATTTACTTAACGTATATACGATAAGTAAATATATTTCAACAGTATACTTTTTATGTTCTAAAAAGTAGCAGCAGTATAGTAAAAATTAAATATTTTTATCAAATAATATATTTTACTTCATTAAATATTTTAAAGATAAAACTTAATAAAATCATTTTTTCAAAGATACAGATGAGATAAAAATCATTAAATGATAGATAGTAAAGACTGAAAGTAAAATAATATATACTTGTAACGCTATATCAATGTGTAATTTGAACATAATTAATTTTAAAATTCTAACCAGGTATTTTATTTAATTGTAAAAGTTTATAAATAAGTAAAATCAAATACACAAAAATTTCCATTAAACAGTTATAGTTATCAGTAAAAACGCGTTTGAATTAGTAAAGGTTAAGTGCTTAGATACGGGGAAATATTAAGTAAACTTGATTGCTTGAATGATGTAAAAACTTACTAAGTATTAGGCAAACAACGCTTGCATGTATTCGTTAACATCTAAAAATTGTGATAAAAAAAAAAATATATATATATATATATATATATATATATATATATACTGGTATATAAATATTTATATATTTCCCAAAATAAGATACATACTTTAATGAATACAAATGAGGATTCAAAGAGCTTAAATATGGGAAAACTAAATAAGCATTAAAGAAACGCTTAGAGAGAGAATTATTTTCTTATTATAAAAAGTAAAAGGTATAAGAAATATGTATTTGATATATATTTTTTTCTTTTAAACTCAAAGGTAAAGGAAATCTGATTCTTCATAACGTAAACGCAAAAATGGTAAAAATGAAATTTGTATTTATTTCAATGAAGCAGTAGAATATTAGTATCGATTTGATGACTTGAAAATTTTAAAAAGCAAATGCTTAAAATTTGAAAATCAACTTTCACTTACAAAAATAATAAAACTATTAACCCAATAACAAGACTACTTACTTATAATTGAGAAACCACAAGAGACAAACTTGACTGTTGATATGTACATTTTTCAGAGGAATTTGTCAAAAACGTCTAGCTAATAATCTTGTAGGCCAAAACATTTTGGAATATCTTGAATGAAAAGCATTTTTATCTGTAAATTAAAATATAAAAAATTCCTTTTTTTTGTGAAAATACAAACAATTTTAAATAGCATGACAAAAATTTATTTCAGGTAGTCTTACCATGAATTAAATGTACGTAAGAGTAAAATTCAACGTTTGTAAAATAATTGTGAATATATTTTTAGGTATATGGTTATCTTGTAGTGAACTATACTGTTACAGTAATAGGAGATCCTAAAACCAGTGATGGAAGAAATAGTAAACTCATACACACACACAATCGGGATAATAAAAGCACTTTTTTTTAGATACCTTGCTTGAGGTCAGAAATAATTACCCAATGGTACCATTAAAGGTGCTGAATAATCAAGAAAAATGTTTGATTCACAATAACCTTGAATTAAAGTCATGAATTTAATTTTGTTGAAAATGTTAATTCAGCACCAAATTTAAAAAAAAAGAAAACTACAGATATTCACCTTAATCTATTATAATATTAGGCCTTAAAGCACACATGTAAATAAAGAAATCGTCACTTGTATAAGATCATGATGATGATATACTTATATATGTTAATGATATTTTCAAATAAAGAAAAAATTAATGTGAAACTATTAATTTAGCTATTCAGCAGTCTCACTTAATATAAACAGTTTTTTGTAACACGTATATTATAAAATATAGGTGTTATCAAAAACTGCTAAGAAACCATTGGGAGTACATCTAAATTATCATGATCTTATCTCTTTTTAAACTGGTGTTGTTTAGATCAACGCAGTAATATTATTATTAGAAAAAGATTAAATATACTTATTCACGCTCAGTAAGCTACTGTTATAATTACACTGTTAATAAACACTGGTATGGAAAATGTAGAACATTAATATGTTTTTCCTAAACTCCAAAAGAAATATCCTGAAGGACATAAAATTCAGAAGTGAGAGACAATGTTTTTCTACTTAAACAATAAAGAAAGCATGATTTAGCAAAAATGAAGACAATATATTATAGAATCAAACATGAAAAGCTTAATGGAACTCAGGTTATCATTATGCATGGCTGTTTGTCCATGGAAAAGAACAACAAGCATATGTTCCCAGTATGAGACATACGCATTTATTGCACTGATTGCACACATACACAGCTATTTCTATACACATCTACCAACAGATATCAGATTTTACAACAAATCATCAAGTAAGAATTCCCTTTCCTCAATCAGAACCTTTTTCAGTTATTGGGTATTCCCCGCAGAATGCAATCATACCCCAAGTATTTTTCTCAAAACTTCTTGCGCAAGTTTCATGAGATTTAAATCAGAAGAGCTAACTGTCCAAATCAATCGTGTATGTATTACCTTTCTAGTAGCTACTAAACAGCAGGACTCCACTATGGTAGGGTATTTCTATCCAAAAAATTCAAAACTTTTCAAATAGTACCTCAAAGGATAATTACATGAGCAAGTATGCTCTCTCTTTTATAACAATATCCGGTTATTGTGCTTCAATCAAAACGTTCAGCGTATTTTACATGTTCAGCATAATCTATTTTCGTGATGCTACTGGGATGAAAACTTGTTTAGACTTCTCTCCAAATCAGTAGGAGGTGAGAATTGCTTATGACATTACTGCAATTTTGTTCATAAAGAAGACACAACACCATCAAGGACATATAAATTTTCTAATGCTTCTTGCATCACCGATGTTTGAATTTTCAAGGGATGCAGCGTTCAAGATAGTGGGCGAAAAGGCAACTTTCGTGACTTCCGTAATCAGCAACACTTATTGCACCACTGCTGTTCGGATTTCCTGAGCAATTGCACTTTCTGACTTACTTCTGGCTATTTCTCTAACAAGTCAAAAATTAGGCATCCACTGCAGTAGTTTTCATGCTGCGTTCACCACCAAACTTTCTAGCATCTGTATTTGTGGTTTGGATGGATTTGCCAAACACGGGACATTTATGTTGATACCGAACTCTTCAGCAACTCACTGTGGTGACATTATGCTTTCCACCAGTTTTTCAGTCATCTTTCCACGTGTTAAGTCGTTAAGGCACTATAGCTATATTTCATTAAGGAACTCATTTACACATGCAACGAATATTTTAATTGCTTTTCCCTCCTCATTTTATTGAAGCCTTAAGATACGTATCCCAACCACATATGTTTTAAGTAGACTTGGGTCATATATGACGTTTTGTTTCTGATATTTGCATACTCATTTCCTTTCTACTGAATTGATCTTTATTGTACTGATGACAAGAACTTATTTTCTGCAATTTGGTATCTATTCAGAATATATATTGGGTTACTTAAATTTTGTATACTAGTGTAATATAAAACATATATAGAATCAACAATAACATTTTAGAAAGAAATTCATGTACTAGAAATATTAGAAATTTAGAGACAAAACGTCATTACAAATCTCAATGTTCTTTTATTAAAACTCCTATTGATTAAAAAATAGTTTTCAATCTTTTGGCATTTCATCTCGTTTGCAACATCTTAGAAATTAATTTCCCTTTTTCAATATATATTATAGAATGAAGGTAAGGATTTATATTCATTTTATAATATTATTTTTAAAATGTTCTTAAAAGTTTATTTTCTTAAATTTTCCTAAAAAAGTTAATCATCTATTCACAACTATATCAAATTTTTTGCATAAAATTCACTCATATGTATGTAATTACTTAATATATATTGTCTGAATTAATTCACATTTCACTATATATTATTTATATTCTACCACAAAAATCAACTAACTTACATATATACTGGTATATATATTATTTAAGACAATTCAATGAGTATTTTTAAAATGTAAAATAAATAAATTAACAAATGGCTCTTTTAATTATTTATACAAAGTTTTGGTTTAAATATTTTTAAAGGTTAAGTGTTAATTAGAAGTTAAAATATTTCAATATCTTTATTTGATGACAGCAGCAAATTTTAAAGTATAATGAAAATAGATGATCGCAGTGAAATTTAAAAAAAATTACATACCGCAATTTTACAAAATATGCTACAGTAATATTTATGATACAAAGAAAATTCTTAAAAAGACATTTTAATCTGATGATAATATAAATTAAAAATATATTTAATTTTATATGAAGAAAATTATTTATGTTAATTTTACCAACTGTTTTACTAAACAGTCACTAAAACTAGACCTTTAAAATGTAATGAAGTAACTTTTTATGTATTTCAGATGCAATGCTAATTAACTTGATTAAACATAAAAAAAATATTCCATAAATAATTGAGAAATACAGACAAGTGATTATTTTTAATTTTATATATCATCCTGTACCAATTTTTCACCTTAAACACTGTATATTACTCAATTTTTACTCAAAAGAGCTTAATTATCAAGACGAATTTATAAACATTACTGAAGCATGCAAGAAATATATATCATACAAGAAATTCAATACTGTAAGCAGCGCAACAATATTGAATTTCCGTTGCAAGGAGACCATAAAATTATAATTATCTTTTACCTTGATTTAAGTATAAGAGAGGTTAATTAACTCTGCAAAGAAAATCAGTAATGTTCATTTCATTTCTTTTGGAAGAAAATCGTCTTTGAATATAGCAGTTTCAAGACAAAATTAAGTAATGTAGTAATATTAAATAAGAAGGCAGAAAAATAAAATTAGATCTTTGTGTTATGAAAAAAAAGTGTTTTCGAAATTTAATTATTAGAATTGGCAATTATAAGTATATATATATATATATATATATATATATATATATATATATATATATACATGTGTGTATGCGTGTGGGAGTGTAATTTTAGTGTGTGGAAGGTTCTATGAACATTAGTCTGGATTGCTTTTTTACAGATGCATACATTCACTTTCAATAATTATTCATTCGACATAAAATAAATTCTAGTTTGTTTTTATTTAATTTTGAATAAAATAATAAATTGTCTTAATATTAAAGAAAAATAAAAAAAATTATTTTTAGAAGAAAAAGAAAATTATGTACCATAATTTGTACTTTATTTAGTTTAGAAAACTTGTAAGAGCTTAAGGTAAATTATTAAATCACATGAAGCAATAAATTATATTAATTATTTTTACTATGAGATTTAAGAACAGTTATAAAAAGCAAAATTAAGTATTTTTAAATTTACCAGTTAAGTAAGCAATCAATAATTCCCACTATTACGCATAAACACCTGAAATATATTTTTGTAACATGGACAGTTTTATTTATTAAATAAAATTATAGAACAAAGCAAATTTCATCAGTAGATTATTATTAATTAGTATGTATATTTACTTTATATGGTCGCATTATAATTTTTTAATCATTTGATCTTTTTTTCCAATGACCAATCTCATTCAACTTCTTTCTTTGATCAAAAACAATTTCCTTTATATTACTTTTTTATTTATCGAATTAATGTGAATTAGTGCACAAATTATTTGTAAAGTTGATTTTAATGTTTTGAGCAATTTTATGATTATTTCAATAAACTAAGTAAGAAAAATAATTCTTATTATCATACCGAGAAATTACAAAATCACATTTCGACAAATGTGTGTTTTGTAGAATATCTGGAAAAATATCACTTTACTTTGCATACAAAACGTAAGTAAATCACAGTTAATTTCTTTTCATTTACATACATCTTTATGGTAGGTAAGTGTTTTCTCAGTAATGGCTGACGGAAGCATATTCAAAATAATGTAATGAATAATTCATAAACTCGTTATTCAGAGATGTTCGAGAAATGTTTGATGAAATAGCAATTTACAGTGATTACTTGAGTAATTTGAATATCCATTTCAAACACTTTTACATTTGTTCCTTTAAAATCATTAAAAGTTGTGTCAGTTGATTTAAGGACATAAGCAATAACAAAAAGTCATTACGTTCTAATGAAATTTCTAGCATTTTGAAATTTTCAATTGAAATTTGGAGTGAAGACTGATTTTGGAAATTAAAATTAAATAAAGTGTGAGATTAATATTCGCTAATTAAAGATTGCATAATTTTAATCCAATGATTGGTATTTATATTTTCAATGTCTTAACTGCACAATGTAACATAGAAATTGTATAGAAAAGTAGTAATCTTTTCATTCATTAGTACATATACTTGTGTTTAAAGATTTTTTTCTTAGCTGAACATTTTATGATCTCATATGTTTTCAATATGTCTTTTATTCTCAAATTTAGTTTTAAACTCAATTTAGTTTCAACAATTTACATACTTACAACCCCAATTACTTTTTATACTTGAATTTTTCCAAAAAAGTGTTACTTATTTCATAAAAACGAAAGAATATTTTTAATTCATACTTTTTATTTTCTTAATTTCAATAGATGACTTTAAGGTGAATTCCAGTCATGGGAAATTACACCATGAACAAAACATATGCTTGATTTTCTAATATTCCATGGAAGAGAAAACTGATATAATAAAATATAAACAATTATATATAAAGAATATATTCTATATAAATTATACAAAGTAAAATAATTAATAGTTTTTCATATATTTCTCAATTTAATTAAGAGAAATGTTTTCAAAATTTGTTTTAAAGTTCAAATGTTTAGAAAATTCAGATTTCTATATGATTTTAAATGCAAATATTTCAACAGCAGTAGTTTAACGTTTAAAAATATTTGCTTTAAATAAAACATATGTTTGTTAATACAAGTGACTGCTTAGAATAACTTAATTGCATATTTGTGTTACAAAAAAAAAAACAATAATATTAGATTGCCTCTCTTAGTCACTTAAAATAAAGAAATCTTCGTCTTATTCTTTAAATAAATCTTAGAAATGCAAAAGCTGTTATTTACAAATACAATGGAAAGTTATTAACGGGAATTCAATTTATAACTTATACTTTTCATCTTTATTTGTGTTTAACTTTATATTGTTCCGTTAATAAATTTGCTTTTTTCTATGTAATTTAAAATCATTACTGTATTAGAAAAATTCTTTAAATAAACTGTAATTTTTTATCTTTTTATAACTTTTATGTAAATAAATGCATTATTTCCCTCGGAAAATATATATTAGATAATGCAAGTAATATGCCATATATTTTTTTAAATGAATGTTAAACACAGAATTACAAATCCGGGGTTATTAAAGGCATTATAGACTTCCATTAAAATAACTGATAAAATTATTCTTTCATAAATTTAAACGTAATGTAATCAAATAAATTTTTAGTATGACTTAATTTTGAATACACTATTAAGATCAACAAATCCGTTGTTTCCATTCAATATCTAGAAAAACTTTTTTTTTCTTGTTTTCATTTTCTTGTAATAAAGAATTAAATTTGAAATGTTAAAATAATTACTTGAATTTCAATTTCAATTATTATCAAGGATGCAATTATGTTTATGTATAAATGATTATATTATAACAAAAATATGTTTACGAAACACAATAATTTTTAGAGGCAAATTCTGTATTTGCATTTTATTTTTATTTCTATTTGAAACTGAAAAGAATATATGCATCATTACTTCTTGAGTTAACATGATTTTATTAATTTACTTTTATATGCAACGATTTTTTTTATTTATTTTGTTTAATGTTTAAAGCATAGTCCATAGAATAAGTTATTTTAACAAAATTACTTTTTTGTAATTCGCTAATTAGATTTCATTTTTATTGATTTGATCAAAAAAGTGAGCAGAATAAGTCCGTTTACTTTTGGAAATTCGTCTTTCGATGCTTTGATTATAAAAGTGAATATTTCATCGTCTGTTTTTATTTTCGCATTTAATAAATTTAATTTTTGGATTAATGTGATTCATTTAAGTTCTGTTTGAATTAATAATTATAAATAACATCATTAAGTTTAATTAGCTTACTTGATTTAGAAAAAAATTAATTAAAATATGATTTTTTGGATTATGATGAGTTAGGAAAAATGTAGCTTTATGAATGTTTTTCTTATAAAATAGCAAAGGTTATTGAAATTTTTTTGCTAGAAATATTTAAAAACTGTAATTTACACTTGTTTTTCCAATGTAATTCATTAAACTATAGACTGTTCTGTAACATCATGAAATTTGTTCAATAATATAATGATGTTAATTTACAATAAAACTTTATTAAAGTAAATAATTTTTTTACAACCTAGTTTATTCATAGAACCTTGCAAAAATGCACAATTTTGAAAGTTTTCATTAGAAAACAGTGAAATATATTTATAATAAATATTAAGTTTCTTTTATGTCTTTTATATTTAAAATTAGCTTAAACAACTGTATATTGAATCTATTTTTTGGAAAATAATATGTATCATCATTTTCAAATTTCAGGATTATATTGACACAGATTTCAAGACAATATGCAACACAGAATGTATTGTTTTTCAATAAAGTTATTTTTTATCCTACAATTTTCGATCAAAACCAAAAAATTCTACAAAGTAAATTTCACAGGAACAATTTACACAGTAAATTACCTTCATATCTTTTCAAAACAATTCATGATTTTTTTATCAAAGTTTAAACGACAGAAATAACATTTATATATAGAAATAGCCAAAAGCCTTACTATAACGAAGATTTTAAACTATTTGTATAATATTTTTATGAATAAATCAATATGAGTATTTATAAGTATTTATAAATTTAATAAATAAAAATTTAATTCATATTTATATTGTTGTTAAAAAGTGAACATGTGATACAATAGAATACTTACTTTCATTAACTTTGATTCACATTGTAGCTAACATATTACTTTATAATATTTTCGAGTTCTACTGATTTTAGAGAAAGTTACCTGTACTATTTTTACCAAGCAATGAGTTTAATCCACCGATTTAAGTCTTGTTTTGTAGCTTCCTTGCTAGTATAAGAAATTTACTTTCAATGTTTCTCTTCAATATATCATATAAAACAATGATAATTTATTTTTCATTACATTGACCTCATTAATAATTAATTAAATGTATATATCCTTTGAAATATTATTAATTTTAAATATTTATATTGACCTTACATATTTTTAATAGAACATAGAATAGTTGAAGACAATTTTGTCCTCTTATAAATATGTTTCTGGAAAAAATTATATTATTGCTATTCCTAGTCACTTAATTTTCATGTTATTTTTTTATAATTTTCTTGGATAAACGGTTCATAGCTTATCCAATACAAATATATGATAAATAATACTTTTGATATAACAAAACAATCATTCTTCAACAGAAACTAAATTCGAAAAGTGTAAGTTTCCCTCCTGCATTTTACAATTGAATAACTTTTACAATTCTGAATTTTTCTTAAAATGTAAAGAAATATCTTTTGTTTTCATCATTGTACAATAAAAATGTATGTTCTATATACCAACATTAAATATTAGCATAGAATTTTAAATAAAAATATACACGAACATTTCACTTGGTATGCATGCATTTTTCCTTTACGATTTTATAATTCATATTTGTTTATATAAGCCAAATTTATTCTCATTCTTTCTTATAATAAAAAACATCAAAGTCTCTGCCAGATATACGTGATGAATGCATTTTCTGTTTAATTTCAAAACATTTTTTTCTTGCTTAGATAAATTAATTACTTGTTGAAATCATTATCAGAAAACATTTCTTGTGATTATTCAGTTTTCAGAACTAAATTCTATGGTAATCAAAATCATATAATTAAGTTAAATTAATCAAAAATATATAAATATTTTGGGTAAATACTTCGAATGTAATTAAATAATATAAAGTCCTATAAATTCCTAAAAAATTCAAATGAGGAAACTGGATTTAGTATAACCATTTAATAGAAAACAACATGAAGACTGTAAATTTATTTTAAAAATATCAATAATTTTATTTACCGGGCATGACAATTTACTAGCACAGCACCAATCCGAGCACGGGAAATGTTACAGTTTCCAAACGAATTAACACGGTGTCAATTTGTTCCCCACTGAGCCAAAACGCTTTAATGACACAAGCATATCTAGTAATGTAAATAATGGCTCAAAAGAATATATGCTTAACTCAGCACGAAACACAAAACTTACTTAACCATGCCGCAATGGCTTTCACTAGCAGGTGGTCGATGTTTTCAGAAGAGCTAATTGAGAGATCCTTTGTTATGAGGTAAACAAAAAAGCAGCTGTTTGCGAAAGGAATTTGTAATATCACCCTTCCCGTAAGGGCTGTTATTAAAAGAGCTTTCCTTTAGAAACACTTTGTTCTATTTTATTAATTCATTAAGCGTGAATTTGTCAATGTCGCAAGCACTAGATAAATTAGTACATGTTCCTTATTATTTTAATATATGATTGCGAGAGAAAAGATTATAATTGATCCACAAGATGTTTTCATAAATTACCAGAAATAACACGAATATAAAACTATTTTTCTTAAATGATTTATTAATAAAATATATTTCTAAAAATTAATATTATTTGAATTTTTAGAAATTAATATTATCAATGCATTTTTATAAGCATTAAACAAAAGAGAGAAATGGATAGAAACAAATAACAAAAGAGAGAAATGGATAGAAAAATGCCTCAAATAAAGTAGATTAAAGAAATTCAATGGAACAACATTTTGCGTCTTTGTTGTTTCTAAAGACAAGTTACACAAATTACATTTATGTTTTACCTTCACTTTTTGAGAAAAAAGAGATGTGAGAAGTTTTTAAAATAAATATTATTTTAATATGTTAATAAA
>JAPDSC010075602.1:6447-27698 GCA_026290005.1 Latrodectus geometricus | reverse complement strand
TTTTGATCCTTCTGTTTATGATCCTGTTTTACCTGTGAGATGCAAAAATGTTCGTGGAGAACTACACAAAAGCAAATTTGGTTCAGGTTTGTACAAGTTATTTTATATTCTAATTCATTTTATAGGGGAACATTTTGTATTTGCTTCTTGAATGGAAATTTATTTTAAAATTGCTCTACATGTATTTTCGACTTTTATGCACGTATAGCAAGTTTCTAAGATTTACAATTAACTATTTTATTTAAAATAAAATGTTTTATCTGATTTTTCGGGAACTCCAAATTAGTTGCATAAATTTAATGAAACTTAAACTTTTTAAGATTTCTATATTTAATATATGATTTTCATTGTTTTATTCATAAAATAATACATAATTCATAAATAAATTGTAATTTTGGTTGATTTTTGTTGATGTATAACTATGACAGTGGTCTCTTCTATTTACTATAATCTCTTGCAGTAAAACTATAATGAAATCATTAGTTGGAAAAAGTGAGTTTTTATGGAAATTCATATTTTTGAGAAAAATCACTTTTTCAACAAATAGATGATCAAGTATTGTAATAATTGTTTATTTTGGTTAAGATCTTAACTTTACCAGATGCTATTTGAATTTTAAATTGTTTAGTAAATGTTTTTTCTAGAGAAAATCTGTAGGTAAACTTACATTACATTGTGTACTTATATTAAATTTTAATTATTATTGCTCCTTTAATTTAGTATTTTAATTAGTCACCAAGATAAATTACTAATACATACTCATCAGCTAACAAAAACATTAACAAAAATTCTAATTTCATAATTTGATGTCATTATATTTTTATATCTTTTAGTTGTTACACTGGTTTTTTCAAATAATTTTGACTTTCTATAAACAGTGAAAATAATGCAAAAAATTATGATTCTTAATATATTTGTATAACAAATTTATTGTTTTGTGAATATTTAAATATAATTTTTATAAACATTATTTTAAATACTATAGTTTGTTATGGATTTAAATCATCCTTTTTGTAATAAGCATTAAAATTATTATTTTTGTTTTAAATAAAATTATTTTAAATAAATTTTAGAATTATTATTCCATTAACTTTATATTTTTAAATTTATATTTTTAATACTAAACCAGAAATGCTCTAAGCACATTGATACCTCACATTTAAGATAATATTTGACTTTATAAATTTGTTTCAAAATTTTGATGTTTATTTTAATCACATTTTATAATTTATCTTAAGATTTTTTGATTAAATGAAACAAAAATATAAATTTAGCATGTATGAGGAAATTTAAGTAAAAATACATTTAATTAAAAACAATGTTTTTAATTAAATTCAATAATTTTTATTTTATTTTAAATATTAGTATGTTATTTTCTCCTGTAATCTTCAATTTTTTCCTAAAATTGTTTGAAACAAATATGAAAGATTAATTTTTGTTCATTATGTAAAGCTGTCATGTTTTGTATTTGTTTTTAATTTTTATCAATCATCCAAATTTACATATATTAATAGGATTTAAAGGGTGGTTATTTTTAATACATTTGTGAATGAAACTAATATTTTCAGCCTATAATACCAGTGTGCTTAGTTTATATTATATTTTAAAATATATTTATGCATGCCCTTAAGTTACCTACCAAAATATATTTATATATTTTTAATTACAGCTCAGATAAAGCATAATTTGGATATTTTTTGTTGTATTGGAAGTAACATGTTGTCAGTGATAAAAGAATTATAGATGTAAAATTTAATGTAAATAGTGTTAAATATATATTTAAACATATGTCTAATTTTAAATTTTTTTTAATTTTTAAGCCTTTATGTTAAGTTATCATTCAATTATTTTTTATTCATAAATGCTATTAAAACTGTTATACTTTTACTGTGAAGAAAAAGAAAAGATTATTAATATATTCTAGTTATTGTAGAGAATATCATCAAATGTAATAATACACTTGTTCTTTAAATTTAGTCATGTGTAAGCTATATTTGAGAATATGCCTTATTGTTGATTTTGCTTTCTTTTTGAAGTATATGCTTCAGTTTATTAAATTTAGAATTTTTTTTTATCTGTTCTGCATTCTTGTCAATATATTTTGGCTAGGAGAACTTATAATTGGTATACAAAAAAATTTTGGTAATATAAAAAATATGATGTTGTTCACATTTACTGATATTGCATGATTAGGAATTAGAATAAAATATCATTTGATAAAATAATTTTTTTGCAGGAAGTAGAGGACGTAGCATTTTAGTTAACGGTTCCTGGTGTACACCTTCTGAATTTGAGGCAGTCTGTGGTCGTGCTAATAGCAAAGATTGGAAACGCAGTATTCGTTATGGTGGGCGCACATTGCAATGTCTCATTGAACAAGGTATCCTTCGACCCCATGCAACAACATGCACATGTGCTAATTGCTGTGAAGACATTGAAGAATGTGGAGAAAAAGCTCCTGAAATTCCAGTGTGTATTCATAGTATTTTTACTTTTTTGTTAAAAATAATTATCTTTTTTATTGTTTTACTCTAATCTTATAATTTTCCTTAAAAAAAAAAAATCTAAGATGTATTTAAAAATGGATTCAAAATGCAAACTTTTATATTTTTTTTTCAGAAGATTTTATATTTATGATAATTTAGAAGTACTTTTGATAAAATAGCTATATGTATTCTTTCAATTATGTATAATGAAGCACTAAGAAAAGTTCTGGTATTTTGTTTTAAAAGATGCAGTCAAATAATCAAAATAAAATACTATTAATGTCTTGGTTGAATTTATATGGTAAAAGCTATACTGCATTGAAAAGTAATAATTTATTTATTTTTAAAAAAAGATAAGAAAATACACTGGTCAACCAAATTAAAATTTAAATTATTTATACTTTCTTAATAAGAAAGTTTTGACATCTATCATATTCTTTGATCATTTAATCATTTTCTTTATAAATTTGTAGAATTATCAGAATTGAGCTATAAATTAATTTTTATTAATAATTTTTGTAGAATTTAAATGATTTCTATCATTACAGGTAAAAGATTGTTTTAATGATTCTGACATTGTACAACTATTTTTTGTGATATATTTATATAATTTGTCTTTTATTTATTGATCTCAGATGACATTTATTTAAAACTGAAATTTTTGGATTGATATTACATTATTTGATTTCTGAAAGCTTTTATCAGATAAATGGTAAGAATAAAAATTATTGCTAATGTTTCTTTTTTTACATAAATTACATGTCAGTAACCTGTTATTTCTAAATCTATTATCTATTTCTGCTATTAAAATTCAGAAGGAAGATCTTCAGGATTAGTTCCAGAATTTTAAAATATTTTGCTGTAATTTTTTTACTTTTTTAAATTAATAAGATAATAATACTTTTCTCTTGAAAAATTTCAAATTATTTTATTATTCCACTTATTTCTAATAAAATATATATGGAGTTGGCAGTTAAAATATTAATGTTATACTCTTTAGTTTTGCAGTTAATGAATTCAATTTCCACTATAGTCACAAGTCATGAAATAAACGTCTCATTTAAATTAAGAGGATTTTTTGAAGAAAAAAAAAATGCTTTCGATAAAAATGCTTATTGATAATTTCATGTCATATTAATGTAAAATAATGAAATCGAATAAATGTTTTAATAAGCATAAAAGTGTATTTTGTTATTGGTTTTGCTGAAAAGTATAGGCAAACATTGTTGTTTTTGTTTCCAATGACACTTGGCAAAGCCAAGCCCATTCATCGGGGACTGGGCAAATGAAGTCAGAAAGAGCGATTTTTGTTTTTGAGCATAAATTTTATTCTAAATTACTGTGTTTTATTACACCTTTTTTATTCATGTAAAGGAATATAAATTTACTAATTCATATAAATTATTCCACTTTATTTCATATTTCTTACATGATTTGCTTATTTGAAAGCTTTGTAATTTAAACTGCAAAGTATTTTCCCCAGAACTTTTCTGTGATTAACATTAAAAATATTGAATGTATTTTCGAAATTTTAGGGAATGACTTAAAAATGTTAAATAATGTTCTTCTAAAAATCATTCAATATGATCCTTATTTTTTGCTATCTTTAAAGAGTGGTCCAGTGCGGCTTTTTACACCTTATAAAAGAAGAAAGCGTCAACAACCAAAGCTTAAAGTTTCAACAAATGTTACTCTTTCTTCTAATGATAGTAAGTAAATATATGATTTTCTTCTGTTGAATGTTTTTGTTATTTGTATAGAATGTTAGAAAGGATTATTGTTAATGATATTGTAAATCTCTAAATTTTGGCAAATATAAGCCTATGTCCTCAAAGCTTCTTGCAACTTTTGTATCTTTCAAAAATTAAAAATCTTCAGTTTATATTAAAAATGTTTATTCAATGTATAATTTAAAGACTAGATTACAAATGCAACATATAAGAATACAGATTTTAATTATAATTATTGGCTTGCTGTATCTGCAAAATTTCCATGAATTAAAAATTTTCAGTTTTTGTTCAAATCATTTTTATTTATAATTTTTATCGTGAAACAAGGTACTTATTCATACAAGTTTTATCTTATTTATGTTCAAAAGTGACAAGTAAGATGTTAAACAATGCTAGGATAACTGCATTTATTTGATACATATCATTGAAAGGTAAAAAAAGTTGAAATAATGGAATTTATACCATTATACATTAAATCATAATTTTAATGAATTATTATTTTGATATTTTAATATTGTGATAAAATATGTTACTGTACTTTTGTTGAGGAATTTGGGTGACATTAGGATGAATGTCTGAATCTCAAATATTTACTCTTTTTAAAAAAAGGTTAAGGTGCTTGGTTTTTTTCTTTTAATTTTATTTTTCCTTATATTTCTATAAATAATTCTTTTATTTTTATAATTTTTCATTTAATTCTTGTTCCTTAAATTTTTTAATGTATTTCTATTTTTCTATATCTTATTACTATAAATCTTAACTTTAAGTTTTTAAGTAAAAAAACTTTTTCTTTAGATTTTTTCGTCGTATTATAAGATATTTTGTAGTTTAGAAATTCATAATCTGTTTGGAGTCTTATGATTATGCCACTGTTTATGTTTGTTCATGGAGTTTTCGATGAGTATCATAATTTTTAACCTGGATCGAAATGAAATTTGTTACAATGTTGCACTTAGTCTTTCATACTTATTATATACTATATAGTTATACATATTATATGGTTTTACTTAGATTTAGTAAAAATTAGATTAACTAAGTTTTACTTAAAAATTATGATAGTTCAATGAACTTCTCTATCTGCTCTACCAGGAAATATTCAACAAGGGAGTAATTTTCTTGACTGTAGAAATGGTTATCATATTTTTATAGAAAATACTTGCAAATTCATTCTCTGAAAACAACATGGAAATAGGTACCAAAAGAGTTATTGCAGATTAAAGAGTCATCTTTCAGAAGTCAAATCCACAACACTTAGATTTATCTTAAGTTTTACTTAGATTTATTTTAAGTTTATAAATCAACTAATAAGTGATTTTTTTTAAAAAATAATTTTAAGATAATTTTTTTAATTTTTTGAACAGCAATAGATTTTCAATAGATATTTGTATTTTGTCAGATAAAAATTTTTTAATTCAAATTTTATGGAAACACAATTTAATAACATTTTTCATAGATTCATCATATTTGTTATTTTATAACTATATTAAGATGCTATCTGTGTCTTTATACAATTTTTTCTTAATATAATAAGATGGATTCACTCTAAAAAGTATCTGTTTATTTAAAATTTGAGAAAAATTTTTTTTGCAGGTGTAGATTGTTTTGATTCAAAGTATGTTTACATATTTATTTCAAGCTCAGTATTTTTTTTTTATTAATGGCCCATATTTAATGTAGATATACTTAGTGAACTTGCCTTATTTTTCTCACAGCACCTCAATTTTACTTATTTATTTGCTTATTCATCTTAGATACATTAAAATTATGCAAATTTATTAAAATTCTAAAAACATATAAAAGTTATATTATACTTAACTAATAGTGAGTTATTACAAAAATAATTAATAAATAATCCTTTTTATAATATTTCTTTAATTTTGAATGTGAAAAATAGACTTTTTGAAAACTAAATCTAAAATTTTCATAAAACACATAGACATTTGCACTTTCATATATTATCAATCAAATTTTACTTTAGAAAACTGTTTTTAAAATTTATGTTCATTTAAGATAATAAAAATGAATGGAATATAATAAAATTAGACACATAACAAATTAAATAATTTTTAGCTTCTTGATTTATGTACTTATTTATTTTAGACATAGTATCTGCTCCAGCAGATTTGCAACCAGAGCATGGTGTTTGTAATAACATTGTTAATAATCCAGTTGTTGGAAGACTTACAGGTATACATCTAATTTATTTATTTATCAAAATCATCCATTTTTATTAAAGAACAGTTTGTTTTTTTAAGAATCTATTTGCAAAGCAATGAAAATAAATAAAAAACTTTACTTTTGTCATAATCGGTTCTGAAATAAGTATCTTCATACAGTTTTAATATGAATAGAACTATAAATTTGCTTTAAATTGTATTATTTATAAAAAAAGCAGGTGAACAACATTGCCATTTTTTAAATGATAAAAAGAAAAAGGAATTTGAAGAAAATAAACGATACTTACCTGTGTGCCATCCTGTCTTTGTGTGTGTACTGAGAGAAGGAGATATAAAGAGAAATTTTTTAACCACATTAAAATGCATTTGCTAAGATTATTTTCCTCAGATTATTAACTCCCTCTTGCTGTTTATTAAAATGAACATATATGTATTAAATGTCAAAAGAAATTTATTGCATTGTTGAATGGTATGCAGATTATTAAAAAAATTGTTAAAAATCATTGAAGTTGATTGATTTTCATGTTTTTGTATTTTTGACAGTTAAAATAAAAAAATCAATATTAAATGAAATGGGTTAAACTTAAAATTTAAAGTCAACTGCTTGAAAATTCATTTAAGTATTACTTAAATGATTTGGAAATGTCCTTAAATGAAAATGCCCTTAAATTGGACAAGTATTACTTGTCCAATTTAAGGGCATTTTATTTTTTATAATATGTGGGCCATTTATTTTAAGCACTTTTCTTTATCAACTGTTCTAAAGCAAACTGATATTTATTATTCAAACCACTGTTGGACATTACCCCAAACTTAGAGTATAATTTTCAATTATAATGTTCCAGTTTTCAATTCTTAATTTTCTGACAGTGTCACTTTAGATGATTTAAATGGTGTCTTGCTATGAACAATTAAAAATTGCCCTAATAAAATATCTACCAAATTTTATTTTTAACAAAATAATATGTTATGGATTGGTTAAATTTCTAAAAATAATCAACTTTTATATCATGTAAAATTTTCTGATTAATGAATTTTCTATATCAGTTATTATATATATTTTTTTATATGCTATAGTTTAAGTTTGCTAAAATCTTTAATTTTTCTATATCTACCAAACAAAATGTGATTAATTTTAACTATTCAAGAAAATTATTAGCTTGATATTATGCAATAATTATATCAATTTAGCATTGAATTCATATTTATGTTATATCATTACAGACATTATCACTACTGTTGCATATGCATTATTACTAATTGCATAGTAAGAGGTTTTTATAAATAAATATATATATGTATATATATATATATATATATGGGAACTTTTATGTATTTTCTTTTTAACTTTTTCTTATTTTAAATGTTTTTTGATCATTAAACACTTTTATTTCTAGTACCTACTGTCTCTCAAGACAATGATAGTACTATTTGCTCAGGTAATAATATGCAAATTATTTAGATTTAAAAAAAAAAAAAAAAAAAAAAAAAAACAGATCAGTAAATAAATTATTGAAATAAAAAAAAAAAAATTTTATCATCAATACACTTTTAGCTAAATTTGAATATTATGTTAGATTTTTAAGGTTTATTTAATAATGAAGAAACATTTTGTATTCTAAAATAAACTATTATTTTTTTATAATCAAATGTTCAAACATAATGATACACAATTTATTTTTTCATATGGATGGTCTTAGTTGTTACCCCTTTATTATTTTTCTAATATTTCTCTAATAAATCATCATATTTTTGCTTTTAACAATTGTTTACCTTTTAATATTATCTTATGTCGTTGGTCTCACGAGATAATGAAAGTTTTATTTCTGCGGGTATTAACATTAATTACTTTTTTTAATCTTTTTGAGTTCTTTAATATACAGAATGTACATATTACTTTTTACTGTTAATTCAACATAAATAACAAGCATTGCAATTCATATGATTTGTTTTTTATTTTTATAATTTATTATTATTTTTTTAAAAAAATATTTATATTTTGTCAAATTTTTTTCTAATAAATTTCCTACACTTCTTTGAAACTTTAAAAATTTCACTATTTTTCTCACCATCTTCGAAATTTCTAAAATTCAGTTGATTCCTATAAAAGTCCTAAAACTTTCTTTTTTAAGTATTTTTTTGTGAAAAATGTTTTTTATTTTGTATTTCTCTTTTTTGTGTGTTAGTGAATTTTGCAATGAAATGGAATAAAATTGTTATTCAAAGTCTCCAGAAGTTAACATTTAAAAGTTAATTTCTGATATTACTATTTGAAATAAGCAAGGTTTGAATTAAAAAACAAAACATTTTTTAATTAAAAATTATTTTTAGAATCATTAAAAATTATATTGTTAGAAAAATTTTGATAGCTATTTATAAAAAGAAATATTTCATGGAACAAAATATTCTATACTTTGATTTTTTAAATTGTGATTAGTAAAAAATCAAGTAATTTAAATTGCTTATCTAATGCATCTAATATTACCTTTCAGAATGTGCCTCTTTCGAAAGAATTTTGTTTATGATTTCAAAATTGTAAAGATTTTTAATTATTTTGAAAACAAAAGATTATTTCAATTTATATATAGTCAGATGAGAAAAAATCATTTGTCTCTTTTGGAAAATAAGTAATTTGTTTATATTAATTCCTCATAACTGAATCTCTATCAAAGTTTGATTTTCTATGAAAAATAATGTTTACAAAAATTTCTAAATTTAAAAAATTTCTTAGCTATTTGTAATACTGTAATACAAATTATATTCGACATGGCATCTGAAAGTATGACTTGTTCTTTTGTTATTGATATATTTTCTTTTTCTTGTTGAATGTAAAAATTTCCTTCTAAATATAAAAAATAAATTATATAAAGGGTGTTTGTATATTTTTTTCTATAAAACTAAAAAATATTATATACTATTGTCTGTATATTCAGAATTAAATGCTATAATAAATCTTGCATATAAAAGCATTCAAAGGAATCTTATTTGGAGTAAATCATTTTGCTTCTATATAAGTATCACATATCAGGATAATCATGGGATGTTGTTTAACATACTAAAGAAATAAATGAACAGTATTCTAAAGACTGCAAAAGTTAACCAGTAATTAATTTATCCTGTTTAAAACAGAAGTTGATTTTAAACATAAGATTCTTCTCATAGTAAATTAATATCTCTTTTTGTTAGCTTTTTTCAATTTCAATGTAACTTGTAACATTTCATTTTAAAAATTCAGCTCACACTAAAAATCTTATAACTTGCCTCACATTAGTTTAAAAAAGATTAAGAGAGTTTATCATAAAATGATGTGAGAAAACAATTTATGTACAAATTGAATTAAAGAAATTTTATTAAATATAAATATTTTTCATTTTAATTAATTATGATGTTTTGATTTGTATTATGAAACTTAAAATAAACATTCTTTTATTTTAAATAATATTCTAAATATAGCTAATCACAATTGTTCCAAAAATGAATGTATTTTATTCTTAAGATTAGTATTATTTAACATCAATAGAGATAAAGGGATTAATCACATTTAAATGATTAATTTTAAAGGAATGAGTTGTAATTCCAAAATTCAATTTTTTGTTTTCAAAATAAATTATACAATCTTTATGTGTCACAATTTAATCTCCAGTTAAACTTTAAAATGCATTACATATAGAAGCTTTTTATATCATGACTATTAAATGTTTATGCTGTTATTCATTGGATCATTAAGTAGTATTGCTTTATGGAAAAAATTTGTACTTAAGAATTTACTTAATAAATTTTATGTTTCAGACTCTGTTATTGTAGCTCCTGAGCATAAAACACATGCAGCCAAAATAGTTCCTAGTATTGTTGATTTTACTGAACAGAAACAATGGTGGCAACTTGAGGAGGTAATTAATTTTTTACAATTGGTGAACAAGAGAAATTAAAGAAAATATATTCTTTGAAAATTTCTGTATTTAACTAAGATATGATAACAAGAATGTTGAATTGTAAGTTTTTCAGAGTAGGCCATAAATGTCATCTGATAAATAATTAGTAATATTTGCTAAAATTTTCTTGTTAAGTTTTATTTATTCTCATACATAAATTGTGTGTGTATTTTTACATACCAAATTATGTTATACTTAAACATAAATTTTTGCGTGAAATTAAAATTGTTTAATAAAATAAAAAAATCTTCAAAATTATATACAGGTTAAAATTCCAAATAGGTCATGTTGTAAATATATTATTTGTTAAAATATTACCTTCAATGACACAAAAAAATTTAATTCTAATATCCAACTCATATTTAACCATGAACTAATGAATTTTGCTTAATGTTTGTCTTAATTATCATATCAGTTAGTAAGATCTAAGGAATAAATATTTTATAATTCTGATCTTTTTATTATTTCTGTGACTTTGAAGATAGATCTTTTTCTATAATCTTTTTGTATTATAATATGTAATAATTTATTTAGAAAAAAAATTTAAATGTGATGAAAAAATTATCAAAATATAATGTGATAATTACTTTTTGTAGTTACATTTTTTTAGTGTATTTCACTTTATGAAAGTAATCTTAGAAATATTCAATTCATTTCATGAATCTTTAAATTGTTAAAATATTTAGATGGTAAAAAATGCAGTTCGTCAAATCTTAGAGCTTCAAAAGCATGTGGAGGTAGTTAAGGAGCAATGTGTTGCTACAAGAGAAGCAGCATTACAAGATTTGAGAATTCAGTTGGAACAGGAGAAAAAAGAGGTTTACATTCATTTTAATTAAATTATATCTTTCTTTTGTAAATCATATTTTAATATGATTTCCTTTCTTTTTTTATTTCTATTATGAATACTATAAATTATTAGTACAAATGATAGTTTTGATTCAATAAATTATATTGGATAGTTGTCCCTACATATTAAACTAATATGTTTAAACTTAAGATGATGGAATCTTAATTTTTAGCTGGTTTTAATAGTATTTGAGTTAATATTTTCTTCATGTTGTACTCTTAAGTTCTGGCAATTGGTGTCAATACTTATGGGTAAAAATGAAAAATAATTTTAAAAACTATCCATTTCTTACTGAGATTAATTGTGATAAGAAAAATATTTTTTCAGTTTATTTTCTGAAGTAACTCAGAATACATATTTGTTTTTAAAACACTTGTGTATTGTATACAAATTTTTATGTTGTGCTTTCCCGATAGTCTATGTGTTTTCATTAACAATGATTAGATATTTTTTTAAACTTTTCCTGAAACCTACTGAGAGATATTAGATTAGACATCATTCTAACCAGATATTGAAAGATAATTTAATTAATAAAATACAAACAATTAAAAAACAAAGTCAGAGTTACATGTATAAATTTTGCACAAATGATAGGATGAGTTTACTAAGAATCTCAAGGTTTTATGTATTTATTTTTTTAAGTAAGAATGATATGTGCAATAAATGTCCTGAACATTCCCAGACAATAAATACACTGATTTCTCTTCAAATATGAAATATGCAGCTTTTCATTAGGGTTTTTCATTATATGCATTTGAACATCTGCATATTCTAAAATATATCTTATTTGATCCGTCCAATGATAACATTCTTACTTTAGCTTTGTTCTTTAAATCAAAATCTTTTTGAGAAAAACATTAAAAAAATTTTATTTCCTTATTTAAAAAACTCTTTTTGGAACATTTATAAATTAGAAGAAGATACCAACATTATAAATATTTTCTGTATTTGATAGACAAAGATTTTCATAAATTTTAATTACTTATACACTTTGGTGTCATAGTTTGAATTCTCAATATTTAATAAAAATTCTATGACAGAAAATGAAAGCTACTTTCAATTTAAATTATTTAATTGTAGAATACTATTAACATTTCAAATGCATGAAATTAAATTTTGTAATTTAAAATTAATATATAGTTTTCTTATAATTGTAACATTTCTTATTTTTTCATTACTATTATTATATAATAATAAATGATATTTGATTGTGTGGTCTCTTATTGATAATTGATACTGAATTTCTGAGCAATTACATTAACTGTGTACTACTTTTGCATGCACGTAGACAGTTATAATCGAGAGAATCAATCGCTCTCAATGTCAAACATTCACAGGATATATATAAATATTTACTTTATGTAATATAAAGTTTTCGTAATAGGTTTTGGATAATTTGTGTGAAAACTATATATTGTATAAAATTTCTGTAATATATATTTCTTAGATACTGATAGTCTGTTCTTGATTTAATTCAATTATATTATTTAATTTGTTCATACAGTGTCATTGAACATAAGTTGTTTCTTCTGTTCAAATGTTACTTGCATCATTTCAATACTCAGTATTTTAAATAGACCTTTTGCATCTTATGAAATGAATCTAAGTTCTTTAATTTATTTTTCAATATATAATTATTTTTCAAAAACATGCATAATTTTTTCTACTGAGTCAGTTTTATTTAATAGACTACATTAACCTCCCATATATTTATTGCTATCTCACATGTATATGTATAAATATATATATAATTTGAAAATTTCAAATTTATAAATTCTCTTTTCTTCCAGTACAAGGATTTCTAATTATTTTCTGCATTACAAAATGTTTACTTGGAATTAATCTCTTATTATTTAGTTACATTGAACTGTATTTATAATATATTTTTATTTCTTCATTATGTTTACAATAATGTCTTATTAAGCATTCTTATAGTTTGCTCAATGAAATATTATTTTAGTAATGAGATACATTCTTATAACTTAATATTTTTTCTAATTGAATTTTGATAAGTCTTTTTTATTATACAAAATAAAATTGCTGAATTATCAAATTAAAAAACCAATGAATGCGAGAATAGAAACTTAAATTTTTTTTTATCACAGTGTAATCACAAATTTAATGTTTCATTGATTAGAAATAAATATCTTAAACTTTGCCTCAAATTGCTGCTGTTAGCCTGCTATTAGTTATTTTATGAACTATTCTCTTGTGGCTTTTATAACAAATTAATTATTTTAGTTTTACTATATTTACTAGGCATTGACTGCATGTCGTGTAGAAGCTCAACTAGCATTATCTCAAGCAAATTTGGAAGCTAAAGCAGAAAGAGAAGCTGCTGTACGACATGCTATTCAACAAACAAGACTTGAAATACAAAAAAGAATAAATATATTACCTAATGATAATTCTGATTCTGCTAAAGTAAACATTTTATTTTTATTACTTAAATATCTTTCTAATTATTTTAGATATCATTTGTATTTATTCTTTGAATTGATATATCTAATGTGAATTTTACTAAAAATGCTCTAAAAATAAATTATAAATGTTTTTTGTAAGATATTTTAAAAGCATTGAAATGAAAACAAAGTATGAGATACTTACAAGATACAATACTATTTAGAATGATATCTTTTTACTGTGTAATTAGAAATTTATTCTCTTTGATTGAATTAGTAAAGCATAATTTTAACTGTACATATAAACAGTATTATTTTTATTATTGTTATTAACTTTAGTATTTCAATACGTTAATAGTTTTTAATTCAATATCCATGCTTTCTGATCTGAAGTGTGTATGTAAGCTGTTTCCAAACAAGCTGTCCTGTTAATTTAATAATTTCTTATGAGAAAGGGCAATAATGTATTATTTACATTAATATTCTTACATTTTTAAATTTTAATATAAATTTAGAATATTGTGGCTTTTTGCATTATAATGTTGTTTTATTTGTTCTACCATTCAGAAGTTGGTAATTTATTGAGATTCTCAACTTTAAAATTTCCTTAAGTTGGGGTTTTATATAAAGAATTAAATAATATATTTACAAAAAGGTACCAAAGTAGTTATAAAGATTAATGTTTTTAGTTTTGAGAAATTTATGTTTTTATAAGTTATCATAAAATATTCTATATAAAATAGAAGTTAAAATCATGGAATTATGACAATTTTTGTGAAAAAGTTCTGCATTACATTTATGTTTAAATTAATTAAACTTCCACCATTTATTGATATAGATGTTTTATTATTAAAGTTTTGATAATATTGCATATTTAATATTTCCTACCATTAGTTATTTATTTATTGATTTTGATAACAATCCTTTTAGATAAAATCTTCATAAGATCATTTTTGGCAAATTCTTAAAATATTATTAAAGCAGACTCTTCATTGTAAATGTATCTTAACCATTATTAATATATTGTAGTTGGATTATTAATATATTATTAAATAAATTTTTAATTAAAAGTTGATAAAATTTATTAGTTGAATAATCATAATCATAATTCACATTGTAAGCGTAGCTTATAAGACAATATCTAAATCAGTTTTACTTTTAAATGTAGATTTGCATAGTAGTGTGTCAATTTCACAATTGTCTTTGTAAAATAGAGAAGTTGACATTTGAGTGGTCAATGCTTATTTTTAGTTCAACAGTTAGCTATATTTTGATTGATACTTTAATTGTGCTTTAAAATGTATGCCTTTGTCAAATTAACCTTTGTATGCTAACATGGTGTAGAATGCCAACTAAGTTAAACCTTTTGCAAAACATTGTCATATACGGCATTAAATTTATCATCATGTATTAGAACTCGTGAAGATACTTTTAATGACAAGATTATAAAATACAATGAAGGTACATCATATAATCCAAATCTAAAATATATTATAACAATTAATTGTAATGGATAGAGTTCTTGAGAAAATTTAATTTGTTAAATAAATTTCATAGTTTAAAGTTCAAACTTTCGGAATTATTACATGAATTTTATTGTTTGATTTGTTTATAAATATTGTTATTAATTTCTTTAATAAAAATTTCAGCACTGTGCAAATTGTAATAGAGATGCTTGTTTAGAATGTACTGGCTGCAAAAGAGTGAGTTATTGTAGTGCATTTTGTCAACGGAAAGATTGGAAATCACATAGGAATGATTGTGGTGATATTATACTTCCTGCTGATTGCTCTGAACTTCCTGATAGTGATGATCCTGTCAGTTGATGACTTGATTGTTATAAAGTTGAAAGGAGACATTTCATTGTGCTATTTATGTATTTGTGTAGCTGTATTTTCTGTCATTTTCAGTTTTAAAAATATGGAAATGTATTTAAAAGTAAAATATTTTCTTAATTAAACTTCTAAACCTGTACTTATTCACTTTTCGTTTTGTAAATTGAAACATTTTCTAATATTTTTCTGACAATAGACTTAGTCATTGCACTCTTTACAAAGTGATTAATCATACTTTTTTTTATTTAAAAGGGAATCATTTTATTTCATCTTGAAATAAAAAGGCTCTTTTCTAATAATTTTAAAAGTATAGTAACTCTTGAATCTTTATGTGTATTTATTGATTTATTGTTATATTCAGCATGACTTAGTTTATATATATATTATGTGCACATAAAATTTTATAAATCACTTTACATAGTTAAGACAATAATAGTAATAAATATCTTGATTGAAGAGTTTTTATGTAAGCTGTATGGATCTCATTTGATAGTTTTTATGATTTGTTAAGCTAAGTATACTTTGAAATAAGGAATACCTATTTTGTTTTATGAAAAAATTTATTTATTGATAACAAGTTATTACATACTAACATAAATTAGTATACATGTGGAGTTGATCTTGAAAAGCAGATTTCAAGTACTAATAACCAACCAAAAAATAACATTTTAATAAAAGGGTTGACTAACAATTTAAAAATAAAATTTAAATTTTATAAGTTTCAGTTAGAAATGTTCATTATTTTTATGGGGAAAGTATCCCATTTTATCTTGAAATAAAAAGTGTTTTACTGTTCAATATCATGTATTTGACATTATTAGATACTTACACAAGTTTAATTTATATATATATTTTACTTTGCAATAAAAAGGTGGGAATACTAAGTCATGTAATTTGTTTTCTTAATGTATTGTTATTTTCTTGTTTAATAAAAATATTTTAGTGTCTGAATGTATTAATACCATAAATAAGACTTCATATGCAACAGATCATGATACTTAAATATTTGTTTTTTAATCTGTGTAAAAAATACAAATTTTAATACATATGCATATGCTCATTTTAATAAGCATGATTTTAAAAGCTATTTGTTTATTAGCTGCACTTCCTGCTTTTTCAATGTTGAGCTTTTATCTTTTGCTTAATATTGTATTTTATTCTATCAAAATTACAAAAACATTTAATTTCTTTACCAAGGTTTATACAATTTTTTAAATTTCCCAGAAATCAAATTATTTCCAATCTCATGGAAACTCATAGAATTTTAGCAAATTCTGAAAATAATGAATAAATTTTGGAAATTTTTAATTCTTTAAAAACATTGGTCTTGTTAAAAGATAGTATCAATTTTATTAATATTATATTTTTGACATACTCAATTAAATCAGATAAAAAAGAAACAGTTTGTTTATCTTTACAAGTTATAAGCAAGATTCTGATTCCTAATATAAACACAATTAGTTTGTTTATCCTTACAAGGTATAAACAAGATTCTGATTCCTAATATAAATAAATTCTAACAAGTTAATGTGCATAGTTGATAAAACAATTTGGCCACACAATGTACTTTTTTTGTTGAACAATAAGATCTTATGACCATGGGATATTTAATATTAAGGTCTTGTGACAGTGTGATAGAATCATACAAATATAAGGCATAGTCAAATTAATCTAAAAATATAAAAGCTCTTTCTTTAGCATGATCACAAAATATATTTGTGGCATACAAAATCAAGGAAAAGAATTAGAATCTATATTGTCTGATATATTTCTTAAAGGAAATAATCATTATTTTTTCCTAAATGATATCAGTTTGTGGGATTTTGGAATCCGTTTTTAATTCAGTCTAAGATGACTATTGAAACATTTCGGTTATTAAAGATTAATAAAGGATTATTTGTATTACATTATAAAAAATAAATATATCATTTAAAAATGTATTAAGTGATCATAGTATTGAGGATACAATCTACCCAGATTAGAGTATCATTTCAATTCCTGAAGTTTAGTTTTTTGGAAATATTATGTAGAATTTTTAAATGGAAATTAAACTTTATTTTTCACTTTGAATTTTCATTAATTTAATAATAATTTATTTAAGATTGTAATTATGGAATTTCATGTAAAAACAAAAGACAATGGAAAATCTAAAATATCACAGAAATTACATATCAAACGGAAAAATGATTTTATAGATTAAAGCAGTATATATTTTGCTAACATGAGTAAATTTCTGCTTTTTAGGGATTTTAATCTAAATGTATATAATTGTCAAGCTATCTGCTTAGTTTCAGTTGAAGAAAAAGTTGTTATAGATGATGCTGTTTCCAATCATTTGTATGATTTCAATCATTTTAAATTTTGATTGGATGGAGTGAAACACTCCCCACCTTTTAGTGGAACTATAAGTTCCTTTAAATTATCCGAATATGTGATTGATAATTCTAAATTTGGATAAATTGCTTTCTATGTGTACTTTTGTGTTATTTTTGTTATAATATATGATCTCATTTACTCTCCCAAGCAGTGTTTTAAATGCTCTTGAAAGAGTAGATTTTTTTTTTCATTTTATTTAAATTAATTTACTTCATAATGAAGCGAAAATTTGTTGATTAAATCTGGAATAATATGAACATTTTGATAGAGATCAGTAAAGAAAATATTTTGTATAGCAGTTTCACTGTAGTCACTAATAATCATTTACAGAATTAAATGAGAAAAATATTCATTAATTTTCCTAAATATCTGAGTTTTTTATGACAAAAATTGATGATATATAGGCAGTGTACTTGAGCTTTTTAAGGAAATACAAAAATTATTACCATGTTTATTGTCCACAAGTGCTATATTTTTATTATGAATATAAATGTAAATAATATTTTTCTCAATTTACAGTATTTTTATTTTTCATTTTTATAAGGATTCATTTATTGGCTAAAATGCAATACTAAATTTTTGCAATTATTTTTTGCAGTGGGGACTTTATTATAATGTGATTTTGGTCAAAATTGTAACCCTATTGTTGATTCTCCTTAAATAAAATTTTTACTGTAAATAAAATCCATGCTTTTTTGAGAGATCAAAAATTTTAAGCTTTTAAAAAATTAAGTGTTTTCAGATATGAAGAGAGGATCTATTTTAATTATAAATTGTTTTGATATTCAGAAAAAAAATTGTCTATTGCAATGTTCCATAGGATGAAATATTAGGTTGGGGAAAAAGTAATCCATTATTTTTTCGGTAGACGTCTGTAGTGATCGATATCTCGTGAGGTATCGATCAAACAATATCAAATTAATGCTCATTGGAAAGGTGACATTTGACACTAAAATATTCTCTTGCGATGTTTTGTTTGATTAATTCAGTTATGAATACAAGGTTTTAAAAATGGAAGACAACAAACAGAAAATTCGATACATTTTCGTTTTTCTCTTGTAACGGCGAAAAAGATAGGCGGGTGGCTAAAATTGTGAAAGGTGCTTATTGTCCTATATAAGACTGTAACCACCAGTTACGTACAATTTTTGTTTCTTCAATTCCGTTCGGGTATTTTTGATGTTAGAGATGCACCTCGCATGTGGATACAGCATCGTCGAAAATGTCTATAAAATATCAAAAATGATCGAAATTGACCGCATGTCAGCAGTCGTAACGCGCAAGACCTAAAAATCTACATGAAAGCTGTTTTAAACCTTTTTACAAAGTGAATCCAAAAGAAGTTACATAAAGTTCACGTAAAAATAATGGATTTCTTTTTCCCAAACCTAATATTTCATGTCTAAGGTGTGCAATAATAAAATGTAAGTGATTGTTTTTTCGTTATTGTCTAATGTAAATGAAATTTTTAAAATATTTCTTAGCCTTATAGAAGCAAATCGTTGAATGATTTAGCTCATTAATTTGAAATTTAAATTTGTAGAATCATTTGTATATTTTAAAAAATGTATTAAAATACCATTTTGATTTTCATTAAACACAGAATAGTTTCTTTTTATTATAGTTTAGGATCAAATAGACAAAATTATTATCGCTTATGAAGTTAATTCACTATTGCTATTCTTTCATTGTGAACCTTTCTAGGAACTGATTTTCTAAGAGCAGATTTTCTAAAAACAAAAATTTAATGATAGAAAATTTCTTATTTATATCACACCCACAAAACGTAAGTGTAGGTAATGTAAATAGCAAGGATATATATTTAATTTTGCTTCCTAAGCAACTCAGTATTAAATTATATTTAGATGCATAAAACAGAAAAAACTACATATATATTTAAATGTTACAGAGATCACTCTTTAATGAAATTTTTAAACTTGAAAAATCTGATTGATTCTGCCTAAATATATATATTACAAAATTAACTTGTGTTATAGATCTTCAGAAAATCACAAATTAGTATTAATATTATACTAAGATGGAATTATATTGAATGTAATTATAAAAGAAATTAGTCCAAAATATGAAAATTTTAATGGTTTGTGTAGTATGAAAAAACTGTTGACAATAAACAGAAGAAAAAACAAACAGTTATGATCTAGAAAAAATTTTACTCATTGAAACTCTTATCAAGTACTTGACATTAATAAATTTTGTCGTCTTAGGATTTTAAACTATTATATTTTTAGCATTGCATTTATTCATCTTTGTAGCTCACAATAAATTAAAATCGAGGAGCTAAATAAATGAAATTTGAAAATATATTCAATATTTAAGTAATCAGTGTAAAGAAATTTTAATACATAAATCATTTTTGTTGTAGCAATGAGCTTATTTAATGTGCTTTTGAAATCATTATAAATTTAATTTAAATCAATGTTTGTATTAGTTATCAATAATATCGCTATCATTTGAAAATATTAGAAATATAAGTACATAATTACAAATGAATTCTGCAAAAAAAAAAAAAAAATGGTAGCATATTTATTAAGTATGTGGTACTTCCTGGAAAACTTGTAACTCCTGGATTTTGTTTTTTGAAAATCTGTACTAACCTTCCTTTGCATATATATAATTTGTATTATTAAATATTCATTTCTTTCTGAATTTTTATTGTGAGCAAAATGTTTATCATTTTAATTATTAATATTTCTTAAATTTGGAATGATCCTTGTGTTTGCACTGAATTTAAATGCATCATAGCTGAAATATGTAATGTCAGCACTAAATATTTTACTTAATTTTAGTGTTGACATTACATAATTCGCCTCATAAAATCCAATTCCTTTATTATATAAAGGAATTGGATTTTATGAGGTGAATTATTGAAAAAAATATTCAATTGAAAATTATATATATATACATATAGAGAGAGGGAGAGATACGGAACTTCATATTTAGTATTACCATTTATACTACAGCAATGAAAATTTTACTTTCAGAAATATATAAATGCTTCTCTAATCGTGAGATCTTTATAATTATTTAAATATCCTTATTTTCATTTTGACATAAAAAGATGCAATTCAACAGCTTCCGCTTAAATTTAAAAATGTTAATTTATATCGGTTTTTGAACGTTTTAATTTTATAATTAATTCATATGTTTAATCAGTATAATTAGTAAATAAAAAGAATTCCCATAAATAAAATTTAAAATATATATTTTTATTATTAAAATAGTCTATGTATTATATTTTAAATATTTTGCCTTGATTTTTGTATTCATTATATACACCATGCTATATACTGTTATGTGACAAAATTTTAGTGCAGTCTTTTTGAATACTTATTTATTTAATGTCTGAATAATTATTTTTGTGATAGATTAATATAGATGAAAGAGTACTGCATTTTTGTTATATATATATATATATATATATATATATATATATATATATATA
>JAPDSC010075593.1:180998-216047 GCA_026290005.1 Latrodectus geometricus | reverse complement strand
TATATATATATATATTAAATGAATGTATGTAATTAATATGCATATTAAATGAATGTATGTAAATTGTGTAGTTAAAATAAACATATAATTCAATTGTTGCAAATGTTTGTTTTTTAAAAAAATTATTATATTTTACTTTCAATATCTATTTTTGCTTTGATCTACCAAGTAAATTTATGCTTAAGTGATTGGGGCGAAAAAATTCGACTGAAAAATCTTTTGACAAAATATTTCTAATTATAATCTAATCCTTGTGAAACATCTTTACGAAAAAAAAAATCGTTAAACATTTCTTAATAATGACCAAATTAGTTATTATCAACTCGACCGAGGATTTTCATAAAATTCAGGTTAAACCTTTTATCACATTATCATAAATAGAATCGATATATATTTCACATTACAATACCTCACATTATCATTATCTTTTCTATAAATTGACTTCATAGTAGCAAACGAAAAAAATAGTGACCATTTTTAATGAATTTAGTACATGTAACAAGACTTACGTATGGACATTATATTAATTAAGGAATTAAAATGTATGATTTGGATGAGAGATCGAAGAAACGGAACTCCTAGTAATTCTCTCTACTAAATAATAAAAAAAAGATGTTAGAGCAAATAGTAATTAATATTATGACAACACTTATTAAACTCATATAGAAGCTGTTGCTTAATGTCTAGGATGTTATGTGATAATTGAGCATACATTTTTCAACTGCTTGGAAGTCTCGAAGAAAATATTCTTCGATCCAGGTAAGGTTGCTGTTAACATACAATTAAACAAAATGAGAACACTGAAAAGTTAACAATTGCACTAACATATCTTAGGGAAAAAGTCATTTACGCTTGTCAAAGGAAGAACTCTATAGATTTAATTAACTATCATTTCTCTATAATATGTTCGAATATTAAATTAAAATTTCTGTATATTCAGTAGAAATGAATTCTGAAATATTAAATATTTAGTGAAATTGAGAGATTAAATTTTTAAAATATTCTAATGATATAAATAAATATTAATTGTTTCTTCATCATCTTATGCATTGACATCAGCAAAAGTACACCATAATACAAAAGAAATAATGCAAAAATGCAAAATATATTAATGTTGTCGAAGCTAAACTCAAGAAAATTGCTTTGCCAAATTTAAAATTGGAAGCTTAACTCAAAAATTTGGTTTGGTGACAAATGCCATAATTATAATAATTCTTATAAATATTTCGAAAACAATTATTGTGTTGATAATAATTATCTGAATAATTATAAGAATTTGGTGTCATTCTCGTTGATTGATTGAAGTACAAATAATCTGAACAGAATAAATTTAAATCTTGCTAATAAACCTCAATTATACTACATACAGGCAACAATAAATATATTGTTGTGAGTTTCCATTTAATTACAATTACATATTTTTAATTGCTATTATGAATTTTCTGATTCTCTTAAATTATACAAAATTATTACCTCCAATTCCCATTGAACTTTATTTTCTCCAAATTCACGAAGAATTCTGAAAGAACGAAGTATTATTACATTTTATTCAATTTAAAAAGAAATCTACTATATTATATTTCTCAACGTACTTGTTTAGGGATTCACTGCTTTTAAATGTAAATTTATAAACTTGTGATTTATATCTAATTAGTTTAACGCAATCCCGATCTTCTTTTGGTATAATAGAAATGTGGCATGTATTTCCTTCAATCATACCTAAATTAATAACCTCAGTGTTAGTATTTCATAGCAATTTGAATAATTTTGAACAAAACATTAAAATAAATGTTAAAAAAGAGTTAAAATTATATTAATGTTAAATTTGAATTTTTAAGCATTAATTAATAATTTGATTAATAAGTGTTTAATACTTTTTGAATTAATAATGAGAGTAATTTCATTTTAACACAACAACTACTAAATTTTAAAAGCCCATTTACTCTATAAAAAAATAAATAAAATATTATATTACAATCATTTTAATAAATATTATTAAAGTGATGAAGTCTTATTAATAATTAGTGACAAAATCACATTTATATACATTTCTATAATAAAAGGAATTTTAAAGAGGAATATCAGGGTAAAATATTTACTAGTTTTAATTAAAAAAATATATTTCTTTAATATTAATACAGCAAGTTGAGTCATCTAAAAATGATTAAAAAAGTGATGTTTAATATAATTACTGGGAATTTTAGGGGTCGGCAGTTCAAAAATAACCACTTCTGTGGCTGATAACCAGGAAAATTTACTTAAATAATTATGTATTGAGAGGAAAAAGTTCTATGTAAATTTCAGTATCATTTTTTTCTTATAATGTTATTAAATAAACATAGTCCATTCAATTAAACTTATTTGAGTAACTAATGGAAACAGAATTATATTCTTAATACCAAATACAGTCGATGGTAAATGTGGTAAAATGATTTTGAAAAGAACTTTTTCTTTTCCTTTACAAGAAAACTAAAAATAAACGTAAATGTTTCGGTGCCAAAGGAACAAATTTGTAAGTTCTATGAATTAGCCCTTTTAATAGTCAATGATAAAATTTCAATTTATATTAATTTTTATTCTGAGGAATCATTAAATTAAAGGCTGACTCCGCGTTTTAGTCATGCCATTGCTCAACTACTTCGAGATCGTTTTGCTAACCTTTTACACCGTAAGGCACTGTCGTAATCTTTGCATATTTCAGAGCCTAAACACAATACTTTGATTGAAATCAATAAAATATTGCATATTTACTTAATCAATAAAATATTGCATATTTACTTAATCAATAAAATATTACATACATAATTAATAAAATATTGCTCAATTCCAGTACAACAAATATAAGTGTGACGGAAAACAATGACTATGTAAAATTTTAAATTACAGATTTTGGAAATACGTGTCTTACATATAAATGATATTTTAAAAAAAAATTTCCATTATAAAAATTTCAAATCATGTTATTAATTCCAAACAACATTTAAATAATGGATGAATAAATAGTATTTGTACTTATTTCTGAATTTATTTAATTAAAATGTATGTATATTTATTTAAATTAAATATATATGTATTTTTAATAAACGCAATATCTTAAAATTTTACAAAATATTTTAAAACATTTTAAACATATTCACTATCATTAAAAATACCAGATAAAATTTTCATTAAAGTTTCATATGCATTAGAAAATATTATACTTAACTTGTGAATAACTTACTTAACAAGAAGAATTATTTGTACTTGTCAATAATGAAATTATTCTTTTTTGCAGTTTATTTACATTATATAAAAAAATTGATTTATTCTGCAAAATATAAAAATCGTTTTCTTTGTCTTTTGATATTTATGAATTTAACTTTTTAGAAAAATGTTATGAATATATTTTATCGTTTTGTTATTTAATAGTACAAGACATTTTTTTTCAAACGAGTTTAATATATTTAACTAACAAAACAAAATTTGTTATTCAGATAATTTTTATTTTATAAAATAAAAAAGTACCAAAGAACAAAATGTATACATTTTGTTTTTTGGTACTTTTTTTGCATTCTTATATTTCCTACAATTTTTTATTTCTTATTAAAAATGAGAAAATGGTAAAAATTAATCTTATGCAAAAAGATTTCAAAACTCGCAAGTGTGGCAGATGATATTCTAATTAAAACAGGTTTGTAATATCTAAAAAAATTAGGAGAGCTAGATCATCTGATATTTCTGATTTTCAGAAATATCTAGTATTTATAAAATCATTTCCTTTAAAATTTATAAATATTTTGTTATTATTTTTATTTAAATGCATAAATATTTTTTTATATTGGTTTATAAGAAAATAATGAGAAAAATCAATTGAATATCTTATTATGATAAATAGCTCTATCTTTCAAGAAAAAAGCTCATTAAATTATGTTAGTTAAAAAGTGCTGAGTGAAACCAATTAAATAGAGATTGAATAAAATAAAGTTAAGCGATACTTAATTTATATTCACCTAAGACTGTTGTAACTTTATTTATTTTGAATAGAAGATGGTGACAGAAATACATAAAATTTTTCTACAAATTTTAAACTCTAATCGAAACATGATAAATTCAATTTTTTTTTTTTATAATTTATATCTCTAAAGTGTCTTAGGTATTCAAGTTTATTACCTTGTTTTGTAATAAATGCACTAACACTTTAATTTATTTATTTTTATTCACGATAAAAAAATTAATCAAATATTCATTATTATATTCAAATGCTAACATTTTCACACAAACAGAATTATTAATGTAAAATAGATCCATTGATTTCTTTAATTGCAAAATAAATTTCTAAGTGAAAAAAGAATTGAATGTATTCTCGTTTCATTGTTTCAACTCTATGACTTTTCTTCCTTAAATAAAGATTTCCTTTCTTATTATGAAACAGTATGATAGAAAAAAAAAATGCAATTAAAAACTGAATAAAGATAATTTTTAATTATTCAAAACAAAATTAATGTAAATGCTAGGCATACTATTATACTTGCGATAGGCTTCTCAAAATGAAAGGATGCAATTTTTAAACAAAATTTTTGCAATTACATCATTTATATATGAGAGAACAATATTATTATAAATATTTTAATACAGTTAAAAACATGGATAAAGATATGTAATAGTTTACTGCAGTATAAACCTAATAAAGAAAAAAATAAATTAAAACAAAATATAAAGAAATGTTTTTTTTTACATTTCGATATTGAAAATGCTAAGAATAATTGAATATTAAGCAATCTAGTATTAAGAACGAAAATAAAATTGTCTTAAATTAATATATTATTAATTTTATTTTAGTAGTTTCAGGGAACTTTCATCTAATTTTACTTTAATCATATAAAATATAAAGGTACGTGAAGTGAATCTTTTAAATTTCACGACAATTTATAAGGCAATTATATATATATTCTGCGTTATATTTTTCCTAGAGATGTAAAATTCCTGGAAATTTCGAAGCTTTGGGATTTACTCAGTAGTTTTGAAAAAAAAACCCAGGAATTTCAGGGAATATTGGTAATTTTGAGTGAAAAAACTCAGCCAATCATATTTCTGCCCATGTATGAAGTGAAGTGAAGTATATATTATTTTACAAATATGTATGTGAAGTGAAGTGAAACTTGGCATCTGAATATAATTTTTAAGCAAAGTGATACTTTGTTTAATATTTTTTCTACAATTGTTAACAATTGCAATAGAATGAACACAAATTTAAGCGTCTCAAATCTCTACAAATAGCCAGCATCTTTTTCCAAATGTCCTGTGAAAATTCTATTGCCGCACATAAAAGTAGAAATCATTTAATAAATGAATTTTTTTTATATATTACCTGGTTTTAATAGTTAAAAACTTTTACATTTTTTAAGAAATTTCAGATTTTTCAACAATTTTAAAAATTTGGGAACTTTGAACATTCTTGGAAATTTTCATTTGGAAAAACCCAGTTTAATTCCGGGAATAAACCATGTTTTTTCCCATTCTTACAACCCTAATTTTTGTATTTGGGGGAAAAACTGATTTGTTACCAAGCTTCATAATAACAATTACTTGCAAAAGACTTGAATTTGAGAAGATTAGATTCAGAAGTTAATTGTATTTATGTTGCATTTAATTGATTTAAATGCGAGAATAAAGTCATTTTAAAGACATCTTATTTTGTTTATTTAAAAAAAAAGGCAATAGTTTTTCGCCAATTTTAACATTTTCTGTACCATTTGAATTCCAGAGGAAATTTTATACATTACTTTTCTATGATCCTCTAGCATTAACTAGATTTTTATTGAGATTGGGTTGTTTTAATATTGTTATTTTTTGTACATGAGGATTAATTGATCTGAAACAGACAGTCCAAATATACAAAGCACATCCACATCCAAGGTAGGAATCAAATCCATGATTTATTGAAATAAAGTGCAAATATAACTATTCAAATAAACAACTTGGCTATATTTTACCTAGTGTCATTGAAAGGGATTTAAGTCCATTCATTATTAATGCTAATTCGAACTTGAATAAATCAGTAACATACTTGAAAATGATTTTGTCTCATATCGTGAGGAATATCTCTTTTTCTTCTTATATTAGGCTGTTATATTTGCCCCAAATAACGTTATACAGTTTAATGATTTATCCTTTTAAAAATCTATTTTAATTTTAAAAATATATTCAGACACTATTTTAACACTATACTGTTATTAAAAATGTTTTTACTGATCAACAGTTATATATCTTTTTGTTAAAAGTTGTATTATATCAGCAGAGAACGTAAATTATTGATATCTTTTCTCAATCAATAGCGTAAAATAATGAAATTGAAAATTGCATACACTATGTTTTTTTCCGAAAAGAGAACGTGAAAAACTTACTTTGATTGCTTTAAAAAGAAATTATTTTTAATGGAATGGCAACAATATTTTCTCCTGAATTATAGAACTTTCCCCCTCCCCTTCTCTGTCCACTTTCGCACTCTCGTTCAGCCTCTCTCTTTCTGTTTTCGCTTCTGAATACAATGGCGTGTGTAAGTTTGCTTGTGAAGTTCAATCTTTTTAATCTTCATCACTTACTTCAGTTATGTTCTTTTGATACTTTTTATAAAATATTCATGAATTTATTAATTGTAATAAATTATTATTTCAGACGCTTCACACTTATCCCAACAACTTTCGGGCTCAAAAAATTTTGATTGCTGCCCAGTACAGTGGTACCAAAATAAATGTCTCAGAAGATTTTAACTTAGGCCAAACAAACAAATCTGCAGAATTTTTGAAAAAATTTCCTAATGGAAAGGTAAGAACCCTTTCTGCGTCTCAATTAAATGATTTGCAGTTGAAAATATTTATGCTATTTTGTTTGACGTGTACTACCGGCAAATAAGATTCGTCTAAGTTTTTCTTATAAAATTCAATGTGCAAAATAGTGTTCAATTAATATTAATAAAGTAAAATAGCTAAGTATGATAAAATTGTAATATTTGTTTGGAATATTTGAAATCTTAATTTTCTTGTAAGTAGGACAAACCAAAATAAGCCTTCCTAAATTGGAAATTTTTAGTTTTACATTAAAAGTAATTTTTATTGCAAGTATTTCTTTTTGTTATCCTTAAAAAAGAGATTGAAGTCAAGCAGTAGTTTCATAAATATTGATAAATAATATGAATAAATTTTGATTTACTTTTTTTTACCTTATAACAATTTGCTTGTTTTTTCAACTACCTAGGTGATTGTTTTTTAAATATATATTTCTCTTTTCAATCACGCCTGGCAAGTGATTGTTTTTTATTAAACAATACCCATATTAATGTGTATAATAAGGGTTTATAATTCTAAATTGTGTATGTGGCTTGTGTGCAATTATATTTTGTAACTGTTAATGAAATCAGGGTTGGTATTTTATTTCAAAAATTATTTTTTGGAGATAAAAATGTTATTTACTATCAAAGTTATTTAAACCACTCATTTCAGAGGAACTTAGCATGTCTGTTTTTCTGTTGATCTATGGTTATTGACAACTCACGATTTTTTTAAAGTTATCTGGTATAATTCCATTTTGTCATTTTTCAACCTATATACTTCACAACTCAAATTTTAACATAAAATTGGTAATTTCTCACTTGCAAGAATTTTTTGTAACCCTGTTTCTAGTTAGCAGATACCAGAAATTCTTCCAAATTAGGAAATGCAAGTTTGATGAAGAATGACAACTTTCAGCACTGCTGCTAAGTTTGCACAATAAATAAGCAAATCTTTTAGCGGGATAGTTAACATCCTCACCTTCCATTTAATGTTTGTTCAATTCACATTTCAAGTGATTCAGTGTCCTACACACTTTAAATAGCTAGGCCTGTTTAAGAAGGTAGGCTTTAAGAAATGTTGGAAAGTACATGGATGTTAACAACTATGTCTAGTTCTATTTATACTATTTTAAACAAGAAATGTATTTAATTGAGAAATTGTATTTGTTTTTAATGGGCCTGTGTATATAATATATATATATATATATATATATATATACTATATATTTCATTTTGATTATTAAGTAGTTTTATATGCTCACTATAATAATCTTCAAATTTTAATTATTTTTCTTTTAATTAATTTAGGTGCCAGCATTAGAAACTCCTGACCATAAGTATATATCTGAAAGCAATGCCATAGCTCATTATGGTAAGTATTTATTCACTGAACTTATGGCTCAAAAATTAATATATTTTTTATATAATTGCTACTCAAGTCTGTTTTTTGTTAATATATGTAATAAATAAAAATCTTTAGGTGATAATATATTTTTCAATTGTATCTTATTTCTAATTTTATCTTTATACAATGATACAAATCTTTTTCTAAAATATTAAAAGAATTCTTTTTTAATAGTTCTAACCATGTAAATATTATGTTAGAACTATTAAAAGTTTCTTTTAATATTTTTGGAAAAGATTTATATATCATTGTATGTTGAAATTTTAACAACAGAGAATAGAAATATTTATTAAAATTTTCCTGTAATTTTCAGAATTCCCAATAAAGTTTTTTTAAATTGTATATTAGTATCTGAAACTGTCAAACCAATTACTTTTTCTATATAGAAATAACAATAACATAATTTTGATTATTCCAATAAAATAATTGGTGCAGATCTCTAAGTTTCATAACCTCCATATTAAATATTTTAGTCTTATTGTTGATGAATTTTTTTAAATTAAAATACTCTGATCATATGCTTTTGCTTTAGTAATTTTATAGTTAAAATATTACATTACCTAATCTTGTTAAATAGTCCTTTAATGTATTGTAATGCATAGTTCCTACATTTGCTGTGTACTGAAAAAAAAAACTTGTTATGTTTTAATGTGTGAGTTACATTATCAATAATAAAACATGAGATGAAATGATGAATAAAATTATTGGTAGTAAATTATTTATTTTCTTTTAATAAACATTAAAATTAAATTCTTTAAGGTATTTATGGAAATGTACATTTCTTAAGTTTGCTATTTTAGATATTATGTAACTTTTAAAATTTCCATGTTTAATTCTTTTTTGTATTGCTGAATCATTTATAAAGCAGTCATAATAAATTCAGGAGTTTTTACTATCCTATATTGTATTCCAATGCTATTTTTATAAATTAGGTGGTAAGAGTAAAAAATTTTAAGCAAATCAAATATTAAAAATTTTACCAACTTTATAGTTGGCAATAACCAACTCAGAGGAGAAAATGTACTTCAACAATCCCTCATCAAAATGTGGGTTGATTTTGGAGATCATGAAATCTTGCCAAGTGCTTGCACCTGGGTCTTTCCTTGTCTAGGAATATTACAGTATAACAAACAGGTATTATGAGTTTTCAGTGCTGTAATCAACTTATTAGATTTTGTCTGATAAATTCTTGGTCATTAATTAAACAAAAGTTTTAAATTTAAGATAATATTTCTATGCTTTGACATGTTTTTTAATTTTTAATGATTTTTAAGTCAATAATATTCTCTACATTGAATTCATTGGTTGATTTTAATGTTTTTCATTCTGTGTAGACAAAGTTGAGAATGAGGTACATATCAGAATTAGGCCACACAATAACCTTAATGGGTCTAAATTAGCTCTCTGATTAATGCAATCAATACTAGTAGGGAATAAAATTATAATATAAGGGAAATGTCAAGTTTTCAAGATGGATTTTTTTAGTTATAAGTTTAGTTAATATTATCAATTTAAGAATTGAGTCTTTAAAAAAATAAACTTTTTTTAAAATATAAAAGATTTTTAAAAGATTCTATATTTATTAAGTTCTATTAAATAACATGTTCTCAAAAATGGAAAACGATTTTCAATAGAGTTTGAGTTACTAAAATGCATTTTATGATATTAGAAAAATCTATATTATATAGTAATAAAAACTGCTGTAATCTAAAAATATTTGAAAATAACTGAACAAGTGATTATATATCCAACTTAAACCTACAAAATAAAATTTGCTGATTTTATGACAATGGAAAAAAAATTAGATTTTCACTTGTTGAAAATTAAGTGAGTAAATTTCTTATGTTTTATATTCTTTGATTTCATCTTGAGTACAATATATAAACCAGGGATGGCCAAACTTTTGGGATCTGTGGTCTAATCTACATTTAAAAAATCGAAGGCGGTCTATTAATGGCAGAAATAACATATATGTTTATATATTTATTTTTGGTTACAGAAAAAATGGTGTATTATCTAATTTATATAAAAAATAAAAATAAAAAAAGTATTTACAAAATAAAAATTTACTGACAAAAATAATCAAAGTATTCATGTACATAAAAATTGACCATCCAATTCACTTTGTTTAGATGAAATTTGACTCTGTATATCTGGACAAGTTTATCATGTTGTGGCTGATACGAGCTTATTGCAATGTGTAAACATGAAATTATATGTTCATCTGTTAAACGCGACGGATGTTTAGTTTTTATGTCGTTCATGGGTGATAAAGCAGATTCGCAAAGATCCCTCAATCCAAAGTATGATTTCAAATAAAAAATAAATTTTTAAATATTTGAAAATGTTTCCTCAGTAATTTCCAAAAATCAGTATCGCTAGATGCTCTGGATTTAAGAAATGGATTGCATCTTAATTTAATAGTTCCTTTCTTGACCATGACTGATGTGGTATCTATTAAATGTCTTATTTTTTCAGATACTCCATCAATGTTGATATTTTCATTAAAAGGAAATATCATGAAATTGAGTATTTCTTTCAACCTAATTAAGTCAGCAAATCTTTTCAAATTCTTCTAAAAAACAAATAGGTGTTCAGCGAAATCTTTGAAGTCTCGGTTTGAATTATGGATGCACTCTTCCATTTTTTGAAGTTTATCAATTCATGTTTTCATAATTGAGACGCATATCTTTTGATCATTTCTTTGAAATTTTTAATCGCACTCATCATGTCTGTTAAACATTTATTCTTTCCTCGCAGATTTAGGTATAAGTCGTTATATTTTGCAGTGATGTCGCAGAGAAAAGCTAGTTTCATGAATCATTTCCCATCTTCCAATTCAATAATGTGCTCACCTTTTATTTGTTGAAAATTTCTTATTTCTGGTAACAGAGTATGAAATCTTTTTAAAAAAGCTCTATGGATAAACCACCTCACGTCTGTTTGCAATAAGTGATCTCCGTACTCTGATTCAGTTTCTTCCAAAAGCATCCGAAATTGTAGTCTCTGAAGACTTCTTGAATGAATTGAATTGACGGTTTTAAAAACAATTTGCATTATATCATTAGACTTTAGTGTTTTTGAACACAATACCTGTTGATGGATAATGCAATAATAGCTGGTAAAACTGGGAATTTCCTCATCATTATTGCATAAGGCAATAACACCAGTTCAATTACTGATCATTGCTGGAGCTTCTTCTGTTGTAATAGAGACCAATTTATATATTGGAAATTCTGTCTTATCAATTAAGTTTTCAAATGAATAGTAGATATTTTGTCCTTTCAATGGAATTGTAGTTAATAATTCTTTTGAAGTCATATCGACAAAAACCATTCTCACAAAAAGGCATAACTGTGCAATGTCTTTAATAACTGTGGATTCATCTAATTGAAGTGATGGGAACTTACAAACTTTTAAATCGCCATTTAATGAATTTTCCAAATTCTTAATTATAGCTTCAGTCCGTTGCATCAGTGTTACGCGACAAAGAAATATTATTTATTGACGAAATTATTTCAGATTTGTTTTTAAAATCGTGGAAAAGCACTTCTCTCACTTTAATGAAAGCTTCTTTTATCAATTCTCTATCTTCGAATGGTTTTTTTCACTCTATCAAAACTTCTGTAATTTTAAATGATGCCAATGTTACTGTTTTAGCTTTGGTGCCTGGTTTCGTAAGTACCCATTGCTGTAAATGTAAATTTGACTATAATTCATGCAGTTTAACTTTTCAAAGTTCACTGCCGATTGGAAAGTCTGTAGCGTATTTTAAGTGCATGGTTTTCAAATGTCTTTCGACGTTTGTTTATTTTGGTAATGCCACACTTGAGTTACATATGAGACAAACAAGTTTCTCCTTCATCGGAACAAAAAAGAAATCATCTTCCCACTCATTGTGATAATGGTATGATTTACTTCTCTTAGCATTGGTGCCTGGTTGAGTAATTTTGGACGGGTTATTGGAAAACAAATTTAACAGTTTCGCGCGCGCGCGCGAACACTCAACAGTTTTGAATCAACAGTGCGGTAGGAAGCAAGCGACCTGCGACACAAGACGATTAACTTAGAAGTGAAACTAAATGTCCAGAAGAGACTGGTAGACTTGACGATGCGTCGCTATTATGCACTGGCTACTGTATATAATCTAAACATCCCACTTTGTCAAATTGTTTCGATTTTATTCCACTGTAAAATGAAAAATTGTGCCTTACTTTGAACTGTTTGTTTTAGGTTTTAAAGTAAAAATTGTAGTAAATTTTTGTTTTAAATAATTCATTAATTCTATGACATAAGTCATAAATTAAATTGTTAATATCCGAGATCACTATCAGGATGGTCGTGCGGTCTACCTAAAATGTCTTCGCGGTCGACGTCTTGGCCATCCCTGATATAAACTATATTATCAAATATAACTTTCATACCTTAAAATGTAAATTTAATAACCAAATAAAAAATGGAAATTATAAATGCCATCAGTTAAAAATTCACAGTGTGTTTAGTGTTTGATGAAAAGGATTGTATTTTCAAAATTTAGTGTTTTTTTATTTTTGTCTGAAGACTCAGTTCTATAAATTTATAGATAGCAGTCTGTGTGTAAACATTGTTTTTGAAGGGATGTCTTATAAACTTAGTATATTACAAAGTAAAATTTAAATATTTGTTAATGCAACAGATGCATTTGATGTTTATAAAATCATTGTTTCTATAAAAATTGAAAAGTTATTTGATATTTTAGAACACAGAGAAGGCTAAGGAGCAGATTAAAAGAACTTTGAAAATTCTTAATGACCACCTTCTGACTAACACATATTTGGTTGGAGAGCGCATTACTCAAGCTGATATTAGCCTCTGTTGTAATTTATTATCCTTGTATCAGCTAGTGAGTATTCTTTTAAATATTTATTTAATATTGAACTTGTTGAAATTGATTTTAAAAAATTCTCTTATCCTTATAGGTTTTAGAACCAGCATTTAGACAACCTTATCGCAATGTTAATAGGTGGTTTAAAACTTTAATTAATCAACCAGAATTTAAGGCTGTTTTAGGAGAGATAGAACTTTGTGATAAAATGGCTCAGTTTGATGGTATGTATTTGTTTGAAGATATTGGAATTATATTTCATTTGATCTGAATTAATAAAAGTTTAGTTGCTAACCTAAACAGTTTGGCTGTACAATTTTTATATAAATTTTAAGATTTTATGGTTTTAAAATTTTATGGATTGCATATATAATGGCTTAGGACTTCTAAAGGTATTTTAACGTTGATTGTGTAGTTATTTTTTAAGAGGACTTTTCTCAGTCAACCATATTTCAAATGTCACAAGGGAGGAAATGGCAGAAAATTCCATATTATCATGCTAACAGACTAATGATTGCAAAGGTAGAAATGTAACATCCAACTTCCCTGGTTCAATTGTGCTCTGGATGACTCTTGCAGTGTCATACCTCTATACTACTATGAGCCTGAAATTGTATGTTGTCAAGTTGAGTGTGATTAATTAGTTCAATCTTTGTCCTTATAGTTTGATTACAATTGAGTATTCTGTTTAGAGTGATAGATTAAAACAGATTTATTTGAAAATGTCCTTTTTATAAATGGAAGTGCAGTTATTCTGCGTAGATTATAATTTTGTTAAAAATATTAAAAGAATATTGCTGTCAAAATTATATAAGAAAATATTATAATATTAAACAATACTATAAAAATTTAAAATTTATAAAAAAACTATATTATGAAAAAAATTGCTGTCAGATAGTTTTATTTATAATCAAAAATTTTGCATAGAATGGATGCTATGTATATGTATCTTTGTTAGTGATTGAAAAATGCAAAATTTTGTTGATTCAAATCTTCCATCTTGTCTAATTTGAAACTGTTGACATTAATAAATTTTGATAGAAGAATGGGCAATTGGGAGTATCCTCCCAGTCCAAGATGTTAGCATTTAGAGCAGAGAAACCTTGCTTCCTCCAGAACAAGAGACCTTTCAAGTGTCTACTGGCAAGTCTGGACCGACATGTTGATCTGCCTGCAACAAGGGAGGGATAATTACTTTTTGTTAGACGGATAAACTGGTTTTATCTCCTATGTTTGACTCAATTTTTCAAATGTTGAATTAAACTACAGTAGTCTGATAGAACTCAGAAGTCCACGTTGTTGCTTTTGTTCATAATTCTCTTTAGACTTCTCTTGATTCTAATTAGTAGTTCACTTAGAAACACTGATCAAAAAAACTTATCCAATTACTGAAAAGGTTACTGAAATCCAATTTCTTTAATTACTACTAAATAGTCTTCTCATTTTTTAAAAGTATATCATAAAATTCTGTTAATAGAATTATATATTTATATTAACTATTAATATTATGTATTTAAATAATAAATTTATGAAATCATTATGTAATAAAAGGTGAATATAAAATTCCCTTTCTTAAATTTCTTCCAAATGTGCACAATTTGCGAAAATATAATGAAGTTCTTTTATTTCAATAAAAACGTTTAACTATTAGTATAACTTAAGAATGAATAATTTATCATGTGTTATGAGAAAATATTAAGTTATTTTTTACAGCACCTTTTTAATATTTTAGCCAAGAAATATGCTGAAATTCAAAAGGAATTAAATCAGGGTAAACCTTCAAAACCTAAAGAAGAAAAACCAAAAGAAGATAAAAAGAAGAAAGAGACGCCAAAAAAAGTAGAAACGCCAGCTGAAGAGCCGGATGAAACTGAACTTGCCTTAGCACAAGAGCCAAAGTCAAAAGATCCCTTTGAAAAGTTCCCAAAAGGGTATGATAAAAAATTGATATTTTAAACACTTATTAAATATAGTCCTAAAAAATACTGTGACATTAAAATTTTAATTTTGTATCAATGTTGTAATCCAAAAAATGAATTATTTGATTATTAAATATGATTTGATCTTGGAATGATATCATAAAAAGTAGAACAATATATCTAGTTAAAGGACTGGGAAAATAAATGACTTGAATAAAATAGCCATTATAATTTCTTATGTTACAAAAATAAATTTGTAAATTCTATTCTGTAAACTTATTTTCCAGAACTATCATTTCTATTGTTTGTGATGAACTTAAAAGCTGATAATAGCAAAAGTACATATTTTCAAAAATGGGTTTAAGCTTGTTAAGCATGTTTTCAAAAGAATATAATTGTTTCTATTTCTAAAAGTTATATTTCATTATAAAATCAGATATTTATGTTGGAAACAAATTATAGGCAGCAATATACAAGCTGGAAATTTTAAAAAATACAGGTTTTTTAATGATATAATGTGTTATCAAGCAGAAAATTTTTAGGAAATTTCTTGCATTTGTTTTAATGTAGAAACTTTACTGATATGTTTTATATAATCTTGTAAATGTTTCAAGTTATGAATACACTATGAAATTTTGAATCTTAGTGGTTACTTCAGTAAAGTATTACTCTTGGGAAATGGATACCTTTCTTTATAACAGATTAATTTAAATTTTCTTATGTTGATAATACAATCTCTTGAGACTATGTTTTTTTTAATGTATCCATAAGAATTTGCTGTGCAGATAATTTTAAAGTACAACTTGCCAAAATATGTTTTTCAAGATGGTTGTGTAATGTAAATTGCTTTTTAGCAAAGTGACATAAATAAAAAACCTCTTGGAAAATGCATGTTTTTTCTTTATGACAAGATGTGTTATCAACAGAGGAAAAATGCAGTCTTGAAAATTTGCTTACAGATAATTTTATAATATTACTCACATACCAAAATGTATTTTTACGATATAAATGTGACGAAACCCAGACTATTCCTTAGGGAAAAATGACAGAAGTAAACCTCTTAGAAAATGCATATTTTTTCTTTATGATAAAATGTGTTATCAACTGAGGAAAATAAATTATACAAATCTCTTGAGACTGCATTTTTTAAATGTAGCCATAAACATTTGCTTACATATAATTTAAAGTAAAACTTGTCATTGTATTTTTATGGTTGAAGCAGGTTTGAATATCTGAATTCGAACTATTTGGTAAAAAAAGCAAAAAAGAAAACTATGGAAAATGCGTGTTTTTTCTCTTAAGTTGTACTTGTGAAACTGCAATTTTTTTTAATGTAGCCTTGTAAAAATTTGCTGCGCAGATAATTTGCAGAGAGTACAATTTTGTAATGAATTTGTGGTAAAACGTTTAAAATGTGACAGTTAATGTATTATAAGATAGCTGGTTTTCTTTAAAAAAACTTTTATTAAAATTAAACAGATTTTTAAGAAAATAAATTGATAAGTTTTTTAAATAATTAAATTTTGAATCCCATACATAAATTTTTCTATGTACTTTTGAATTGAGATGTAGGTAGCTAAATACCTATTTATAACTTAAACCTTAAGTAACTAAATTTTTATGAATATTCTTTACATTTATAATGTTCCTCTCAATTAAGGCATATTTTGTTCTTGTAACTAAATATGTAGCTATGAGAGGAAAATAGACTTGCCATAAATCTCTTGTGGAAGCATTGATATAAATGCTTTCTTAAAAATTTGTTGCACAGTTTTCAAAAAATTTATGTTATTATTTAAATTACTTATGAAACTATGTGGTTGAATGTAAAATTATGGCTGTTAAGTTTTTCTGTTAGCATCGAAATAGTAAATTCATATGAGAATAACTAACTTTACTATATTGAGGAAATAGTGTAATAAAAAGTTTTTTTATTTATCAAATGAGCTAGATATCAGTTAAACTTAAGTATTAAACAAATGTAATTTGTAACCATTAATTTTAAAGTGTTTGTGATCTTTTGAATTACCTTTTTAATTTAAACTGTATTTCAACAATTTTGTGAATCAGACAATTTTGTTGCTTTCTAAAACCAGACTCGCAACCTTTTTGGCAAGCTGAATTTGTAGTTCTATGACTCGGTTCAACAGCTGTTAGACAACTACCTTGGTTGTAGATGTTGTCCCAATTAAATGAGTTTGATTTTTTTAAGCAATTTTTTCAATTATTACATTCACTTATTTGAACTGACCCCATGTGATTGACATTGCATAGTAGATGCATATCAATTATATGGGATCAGTTTAAGATTTAATAATAGTAGGAAGCTTTAAGATATTGTATAATGAATCGCTGTGTAGGAGAAATAAAACATGTTCAGTTATCATTAAGGAAAGACACCAGATTACCTGCTCTGTATGATCTTAATGCAAATCTCATTGCTGAGAATGCGGTTGTTTTAGCCTGGTTGAGTAGAGTGTCATCAGGTGGTAGTAAACTCAAATTCCAACTTAACAGAAAATCTATGTGTCATTTATTAAAGGCTGCTGAGATATATTAATTATTAAAGAATCTGATAAAAGTATAATTGAAAAGATAACTTTGATTTGCTTGACTATCTTGTGCCATTAAATGTTAGTTATTGAAACTAGTTTTGTGAGGAATACAGGTGGCTTATATGTTTAAATATGTATAACAGTAACTTTTAAGTTTTAATTCTGGTTTTAAAATCTTTTATTTGTTTTAATATTTGTTTTATGTAAGATTTTCAATTTCTACTATACTAGTTGTATTTGATAATTCTGGCTTAGAAACAACTCTTAAGATTAAAACCCTCTTTACAAAGGCATGTTTTGTTTTTTGTGGCAAAATGTGTAACAATTAGAGGAAAATCGATTTACTACTAATTTATTTTTAGAGGCATTTTTCTAAATGTTTCTTCTGAATTTGTTGTACAGCAAATGTAAATTTCACTTGCATTCTCTTTATGTATCAGAAAGTTACAATGTTGATATTTGCTAAATATATTTTGATAGATTAAAAAGGTTTGAATTTAAACTGTATATAAATTAGTAGCTTTATCTCTTGCAAACAAATAAAAGTAAAATATTTCCAATTGTAGAATTTATAGATTACACATGAATTTAACTTGGAAAAACCTCTTGACAAAGGCATATTTTGTTTATATAACAAGGTGTGTAAGAATTACAGGAAAATAAAATTTCAAAAATTTTTTTTTGTTGATGCAATTTTTTAAAATTGCATTTTAAAAATTATTTAACAATTAAAAAAATTTCTTCCCATTCTTTGAAGTTTTTTTACTGCTTAAATTTTACCAAGCGTCAAGAAGTAAAACTTATAAAACTGTTACATCAAAATTATTTTAGTTCTGAAAAATGCTTTGCATAACAATAACATTCAATTGACTAAATCTATTCATTGTCAATCCAGAAAGAAAATGGTAATATGTGCATTATATTGTGTGAATTTGAACAAAAACTTTCATTTTTTTATACCTAATTTCCATAATTATATTAAAATATAAAAATATAGATAATATATTAAGCAAATTTAATATATGTTTACAGTAAAAATAATGAAATAAATATTTCTGTACTTAATTCTTAGATACCTTTAAATAAAGAAACATTGGAAAAAGAATATTTCATAAAGACTTTTCTAAAAATTATCAAATTAGCTTTTATTTGTAGTCAAAGTTTGTCAACTTAATAAAACTATATATGTAAAGAACATTTAGAAATGGCTTTACATTGTTCTGATATTTTATTACCATTACTTTAAATTGTTTTATGGTTTATTTGTTTTTGCTGATACATAATTTGCTTTGCAGTAACTTCAATATGGATGAATTTAAACGGGTATACAGTAATGAAGATGAAAGTGTGTCTGTAAAATATTTTTGGGATAAATTTGATGCTGAAAACTATTCCATTTGGTATGCCGAATACTTATTCCCAAAAGAATTGACTTTAGTTTTCATGAGCTGCAATCTTATTTCAGGTATGTGTGGAAATAAGTTAATATTCAAGTATAATTTTAATTTAGAAGTATAGTTATATATATGTTTATATATTTCATGGTATATTTTAACAGCTTTTTTGTTGGATTTTCAGCTCATTTGATTAACAGTTACTATTATATAATTTATAATAAAATATATAATACATAATTTTTGATGTGTTAGTATCATCAATTTGTTTTTTTGTGTTTTGCTTGGCACATTATGAATCTTTTTTATTTCAATATATTTGACTGTCTTTGTAAGAATATTGTGTATTTCAAAATGTCTCACAATTCTGTTGAAACGTTCTGTTGTAATTTACCAATACTGTTGTTGGCACAGCTTGTCTTTTTTTAACCTTGTGCACAAAATCATCCAACCAGATTATAATTGATTTTTAAATTGTCATCTTGCATTTAATACTTATAAGATCTTAATATTTTGCAAATATTTCTCATTAAACAATACAAGGCAGAAATTTCTAATTTAAGAGGCCGCCATGTAATTTGAATAATCTGTTAAAAACCTTAAGTATGAAATCAGTGAAAACTACTTAAATTTTATAGTCAAGTTAATTGATCTCCATAAACTTTTTATTCATACATCTTTGACATTTTTAATTCATGTATTTTCTATATTGTAGTGAAATTTGTCAATGCTGAACCAAACCTCTTTCATAATATGCTAAGCTGCCATTTGAATAGTTAGCCTTTTCAGGCTTTCAGTTCAACTTAATTCCCATTGTGTATGCAACAAATTCCATTCCCATGGTTATTTCTAAGGATTTATCCATGTCGAATTATAAATCCCTTTTATTCCCTTTTCTTGTGCAAAAGGTGATTTAAAAGTGATTTTTATGCCATTTGCCATCAACGGTTTGTGTACAAATTGGATATTTTGTCAGATATGGTCATTTATTGATATTGAATTTTGTTGCAAACCTACTCGTTCCTTCTCACGTAACAATTATGAAAAGGACTTTTTTTTTTTTTGGAAATTTTAAGAATTTTATCAAAAATCCAATCCATAAGAAACATTGAGGGGTGCATTTTATACTCAAACATTAAAAGTTTGGTAGAATATCATTTGTGAGCAAACCAAACCTTTTTATCCTCTAGAATATATACTATGAATGCTGCATACATATAACATTTCACTTCAAAGTTTAAACGATGGATTTATTACATATTGTCTAAACTTATGGAAATCAAAAAACCCCTTAAGAATTGATTAAACTTCATAATTAAGAAAAATTATTTCTTAAAAAATGTTAAGTCAAAATAATACAGGAAGAGCTTTTTTTATTACTGATAGCCATTTTGTGAAAATGCTTAAGAAATTTTAATATTGTTGTGTGCTAGAATTATATAATAAAATTGAATTATAACAAATTCTATGTAACCTTAGTTCTTATTTGCAAGTTCAATATTTTTTGTCTTTAATTTTATATAAAACATTGATTTTAAAAATATTGTTTATTGGATGAGGAAGTGTAAAAATTAAGTATCATCTAATTGATATTTAATCACTAAGCTTAATTTTAATCACAAGCTTATTAATGAAGCACTTAAAAAATTTTCAATTGTTTCTCTTAAAAAAATGTGATTCATATATGCAAAACCTTTTTTTCAAATTGCAAATTTAAATATGTTATTTAATCTTATTGTGCTATCAAATTGTGTTGGGTTATAGAAATCATTTTTGTTTTGTTTACACAAATCTCTGCATATGTAGTATAATGGTTTATTTTAAGATGTGAATAGAATTATAAAAAAGTAATTTTATATTTCATATAAAGTTAAGAAATAGTTAATTATGCCACCCTATGGCAGAATAATTAGAAATATGTTTAAGAAATAGTTATGTTAAGAAATTTTTTTCCTTTTGTATTCAAGTTAAGCTGTTCTGGAATGTATACATTTGGAACATCTGTATATTGAAATTATTTATAAATGCAATTTTAAGTTAATATGTCGCAATTTTTATTTAGGCATGTTTCAACGTTTAGACAAAATGCGAAAGAATGCATTTGGTAGTGTTTGTCTTTTTGGGGAAGATAACAATAGCACAATCTCTGGCATTTGGGTATGGCGTGGTCATGAGCTAGCATTTACAGTAAGTGTATTTTAACATATTTGTCTTCCTTGCAAGCCTGCAATTAAAATGTAAATTATGATTCCTTTTAAAAATGAATATAATCTAAACAAGGTTCCTATGACAGCTTTTAATTTAATTTGTACACTAAAGGATTAAAACTAGGGAAAATAAAATTATTTTTGAGTAATTCTGTTAAGAACTTTATTTAAAAGTTCAATGTAACATAATGAAGCATACAAATTTATAACCAATATTATGGATGCAAAATTTAGCGATTTTAATTTTTTCTGTATTTTACTTTTTGTAAATTTTAAAAATATCTTAATGGTATTAAATTCCTAATAGAACGTTTCATTATTTAATTTTGCTTCAGTGTTATAAATTTATTATTAATAAAGATTAATGAATAATAAATTAAAATGAACTATATGTATTTGTATCCAATAATATTTGTAAGCAATGAAGTTTGATTTGTAATTAAACTGTTCGTTTTTACATTTTTAGAGTATATTATGCTTCTAAATTAGTTTTTAATGTTTGTTGTGACTTTTTTAATGATTTTTAAATCTATAACTCTGGAATTTTTTTCAATTTTTATTTGAAATTCCTTTAGTTTTAATCTTAATTTTTGCAGTGTTAAAATAAAAATTGGTTGCTTAGTTGTGGACTAGGCTTTACTTATTTAAATCTCTATTTACAGCTGTCTGAAGATTGGCAAATTGATTATGAATCCTATAGCTGGAAAAAATTAGACCCATCTCTTCCTGAAACAAAGAAGCTTGTTACTGAATATCTTCAGTGGTCTGGTGATTTTGATGGCAAAAAATTTAATCAAGGAAAAATATTTAAATAAAGATCTCAATTCCAATTAAACATTCTGTGAATAAAAAATATAAATAAAAACCAAACTTTAATAAAATGGACTTAATTTTTTTTCATTGTTTAGTAGTTATTTTTCAAAACTATTTCATTTGATTTTATATATTTTTATCATGCTCACTGACGACTGCCTACAACTTTGTGTGTATTGCTAAATGTTCCAAGTTCCGGATCTATTATATTCTCATTAAAATATTAGGTTATAAAGCAGTATTAGGGGGGAAATATATACTTTCAATTTTTTATATTTTAATATGTTGGAATATATTACTTCATTTGTATTTAATGAGTTTTCTCTGAGAATTCAGAATTTGCAATTTTAACGTACTGAGAAGAAAGAAGCTTTCAAAAGATGTGTTAAAATCATATACTCTTAATTTTTTTAGTTTTTATTAATAAATTTAATGAAAAATTTACCTGAAGGATCTCAAAATTGAAATCAACAGGTTAGAATACTTTATAAAAGTAAAGAAATTTTGTGTGAAATTTAATTGTTAATTATATTATAACTTTAAATTCCGTTTTACAAATATTTGTATATATTAAATAAATGAGTAGGTTGTAAACTATAAAAAAATTTCTATCTTAATCTTTTTTTTCTTCTAAATGCTGCATAGAAATGGATTTCTAATGTATTCAGGATAATTCTATTAAATAAAATCTAAAGAGGAATTGAAGGAAAATTATATTAATCTTTTGTATGCTATTATGATATTAGAAGTTATTAATTATAATTAATCTTATAAGAACAGTTTTCTGACGGAAAAAAAATCTACATATTTGTAAATTGGATATTTTCTTTTATAATCTTAAAAACATGCAAATCCTCCAATGAGCATTTTTTGCTCAACACTGAATTAAAATTATCTTAAAGTTTGAACAAATCAAGGTAATAAAGCTGGAAGGTTTGTCAAAGAAATTGAATACACATGTATTTAGTGATATCCACACCTATAATATGATATATTCTTATCTAAATATAAAGGCAATGTTTTATCTTGTAACCATTGTTAAATTATTCATACATAATGTAAACTTTCTGTAGTTTTTTCTTGAAACTAGTCAAGAAAAAAAGACAAACATAAGTCTCCAGACAAGTCATTTAGTTTTCATTTTCAAATGATTGATTAATCAATGTAGTATCAATAATTTTAGAAAGTAATTCTATTGAAAGAAGTTTCTTCAAATGGGGAAAAAACAAGTGCTAGATAATTTGATTGTAGAATTTTTATTCTGATGTTTTTTTAAATTGCCTTTAAAATTAAATTCCACAAAAAAGAACCTAAGAGCTTTCTTGAAGGACTGAAATAATTGGTTACAAATTGTACTATTAAAGCAAGAATTCTATGCTAGATTTAATTCTTAGAACTAATTTCCTAAATTATTTAATTTTAAATCACTCAAATAAAAAGTATTGCCTCAGTAATTTTTTAATAAATTTGATGAACCATAATATGGTTATGTAATTTTGGTCTCTGCATATACAAGTTTTCATTGTTTTGAATGATTCCATTTTAAGAATGGAAGCTTTCTACATTGATATATATATATATATATATATACTGCCATATAAAACTAGCATAGCTTGTTCTTTTTCGATCTTGCACAACAAAACCTAACCAACTAATCGTGAAAAACAAGCCTTTTTTACACGTTATCAATTTAACAAAAGCGCAAAACTTGTAATATCAAAATTTTTATGAATTAAGGAAATTATTTTTAAAAAACCAGATTAATTTTTCAAAATTCATTTTTAATTAAAATTTTAGTAATCCAATTTGAGTATGAAAAATGTTACAATTGTGATTTATTAACAAAAGCAGTTCTCATTAAAAGTGTTCATTTCAAACTAGTTTTTAATATTTCGTATAACAATAAATTCGTTGATGTACTTCATAATATGATATATATTTCCATCTAATTGGAAATTTAAAGGGAATGTATTATGTTGTAACCATTTGTAAATTATCCATATATGAAGCGAAAAATTTTTATGAATAATCTACTAATAAAAACTAAGCTTATATTTAAAACTAATCTCATAATTGATATTAATCTCCTGATATGTTACATTGATAGACAGTCATACCCTTGTTCAGAAGAAATCGATGTCTCCCCCACATCTTTTTCAAAGCGAGTGCAATCACGTGACGGAGAAAACATTAAGATTTAAAATTTGGTAGTCCCTCTGATTATTTTTTGCATACCAAGATTAAATGGACTGGAACTACCTGAGCTGTAACAAAATTTCATGCTCAATGTGACAATTTATTGTGCATATGAAAGATCAGATGGAGATTTTTTCTTGTGTAAATCAAAGTTTTAATCATCACAAAACAAATAGACATGTTGCTAAAGAAAGTAATGGGACAAGTGAATAAAACTATGCTGCAAAGCCATAAGTACCTATATAAAATGTAAACACAAGTTATTTAAAATGCAATTCATAAAATAACCAGGGTTTATAGTTCTTTTGCAATGTTTGAAAAAATTTCCTTTAATATAGTTATGGATTCTTCAGAAGTTTGACTTTTTATGTTTTTCATGAAATTATTGATAAGACTGGACAATATTACTTTAGGCTTCAAAAGTGCAACTATTAGTCTTGAATAATTAGAACATTAGTCACAATGCAATGTATCACATAATATTATTAAGATTATTTGCAACAGAAGATGTTTGTTACTACAAATATATTGTTTGCTTTTAGTAATTTTTGCTTAAGTCAAGCTGTATGAAGTTGGACATTTTAACAGAAATGTTTTTAAACAGAATTGTATATTAGAAACAAACATTGCTGAATTAGTCATAAATAACCATTATAATAAAACCTACTTCAGAATATTTATTTACACTATCTTATTTCTAAAAAATTATATATATGGCATTTAGTAAGACTGCCTTTATTCGCAACAGTGATTATAAATTGTAGGTATATAGACAATCATGGTTAGACTGACATTGTTTTTTTTTGGAATTGATTCTACAGTTTTTAAATGACTAATATCTCAACAGAATCTTCTAATTATGTGTGATTGTTCTAGATCCAAGTTGATAAATAATTTGCAAAGAAATGAATTTCACTAAATTATGACATTATATTTTTCAGACATTTTTTAAAAATTAAGCTTATCATTTATTACAAATGAGATAATTAATAAATATATCTGGTGCCTATATAAATGCACTTAAGTAAGATTTCTATTCTTGTGCTTTATAATTTTTTTTTGCCTTTCAATTGCTAATGACACCAAACCAAAAGGCAGATTGGGATAAATTTTTTATCTTCACTTTGTTGTGGATGTTTGGCTTAACCTCCTACTTCTAAGTAATTACTTTTGAGTAAAAGTTCCAGGATAACATGAGAAATCCATGTGCTCTCATTGTTCTATTTTTAACAATTGTATACATATTGTTCCTGAATGTATATACAATCATTAAAAATAGAATTATTGGAAGTCTTTCCCAGTAAGTCATTTTAAATACACAACGAGGACTCAAAAAATTAATAATAGCAAATTTATCATTTGGGATAGATTATTTTTCATAATTGCATTGGTAGCATTATTTTCTTTTGTAACATAAAAAAATAAGCTAATATTATGAGAAGCATTAAAGAGTTAATACCATAGTAATTATTTATAATTAGATTTTAATGATGATTATAAATCTTTCTTATAAATTTAGAAAATATATCATCAAGCTTTTTAGATTATACTGATTTCACAAATAATGAAATCTAGTCAGGATAACATTCTAAGTAAATTTGCAGATTGAACAACTGAAGATTCTATATCATTTTCATGTTTTATACCAAATTTAAAGAATTAAATAAAAAAAAAACTCATTGGGAAGGAGTGTTAGAAAGTACACCAGGAGAATATAAGAATTAATCCAAGTCTAAAATTTTATAATACAAATATTAAGATTATCAATAAAAGTAGGTTATATAAATGTAACTGGGTAAATCTGAGGTAATTATCACATACAAAATTCATTCAATTGAATCAATTATTTGGAAGCAATAAATATAAAAATAGTGTATATCTTAAATATTTCCACCTATTTTATATTTTGTTTCCTAATAATTATTATTCATTTTTATTTTAAGACATGGAAATAAAAATTAAAAGAGAATAATAATAACTAAGAAAAAAATGGAAACAAAATAGAAAAAAGTTGAGGAATAAAAGCTCAAAATATATAACAGAAGATTAAATCAAAAGTAAATATCTTGTTTAATGAAAAGTTAAATAAAACTAACATTAAAATTATGTTTTGGATATATTAGAATAATTTATTTTTGTTTAGTATACAGGAAAATCTTTCAAAACCAAAAGTAGCAAAGAATCTTAAATAGAAATTCTATTAAACATCCTATGAGAAAAAGCAAACAGTATTTTTACTAACACTAGAGAGAAAAAAAATTATGACTACCAAATGCGTATATATATGTATTGATATTGTGTATATATATACATTATTTGTATCTACATTAAAATATCTCAGACAGATCTGAGCTATCCATATTTTGGGCAAAAATTGGAGAATTTAGATGTATTCTATGTTAAAAATGGCATTTCTACAGATTTGGCTATTTGGATGAGATTCTTGGTGAGAAATAAATGTTTGTTGTCTGTCTAAGGTATTTAATGACTCTCAATATACAATAATCTAGAAGTGGTGGGTTAAAAATTTGATGCAGCGTATCATAAGAAAAATGGATATAATGAGATGAAAGCTGGACAAAAGAAGATGAAAATTGGACAGGAAGAAATGAAATCTGTCCAAGAAGAAATTAAAATTTAAATGAAAGAGATAAAATCTGGACAGGAGGAACTGAAGAAAGACAGAAATTATTAAAGAAAAATTCTTCACATCATTCAGGAGAAGATAAATTCAATGGTAACTTCAGTTGAGACTAAAATTTTGGAAATAGAAGAAAGTCTTGACAAGAAGGTTTGAGGAAGTCCCAAAGAAGTATTAGAGAAAGTGAATAAAGAGATTGAAGCACTGAAGAAACAAATGTAAAATTTATAACAAAAGCAATGTCCTATTTATGCTTATTTTAGTCTCTATTAAGTGCTTAACCATTTGATGGAAAAGCATGCCAGCAAGTATAGAAAACATAATTTACGATGGTAGCAAAAGCTAATGGAGGAAATCCCTGAGCCAAAGCTTTTCACTTGTCGACTTTTTTAAGAGGAGATGTGGCGACATCCTCGAGACGCTTCTTTAAGAGCAAAGGCATGATTTTCAAGCCCTATCGAGTGCACTTGAGCTGCGGTTTGAAGAGAAATGCACTAAAGAATATATCCGACTACAGTTAAAGTGTTACGTTTAATAAAATTTGTCACAATAATTGTTTAAAATGACTTAAACACATAGAAATAACTTTAAAAATAAACAAATATATATAAATATATGATTTTCATTACAACTATTAATCACAAGTTTAAAAATTGTTAAAAGTATTGAATCTTTATGATTTAATATTTTGAAGGTAAGGTTTCCATTATGAAGATCTGGTAAGGAACATAAGTTATAATAAATATGAGAATAATCCACTCTTAAGAAACAATTTTGGTAAAGGCATTATTAAGGTAGAAACAAATGGGGACTTTTTATTTGGAAAGTAAGGATATAAGGTATCAAAATTTGGTTAGCAATCTTAATAGATATACAATGGCATTTTCTATGCAACAACTCTGCCCCCCCCCCCCCAAAAAAAAACTGCATTTTTAATGCTAAGCCTAGATATATAAGAATAGAATAAGCATAATAATTATTATAAAATTTTTAAATAAACAGAAATTTATGAAAATGCTCAACAAATAAAATGGGCTGCCTGAAATAGTTTAACTATGCAACAACCAACAAAATTAGCCAAATATATTTTCTTAATTAATTTAAATTTAAGATATAAATCATAATTGCAAAATAAACTTCTGATTTCCCCAATAAATTATCCTAACTAGAGTTTTATTCAATTATATGTATTTAAAAATAAGTACTTTTTAAATAGAACTTTAATGTTACTAGAATGCAAAAATTTATATTTTACATATTCTTTTCACAAAAATTGAATAAAATAAAAAGCTGCAACAAAATCTAAATTGTTGAAATTTTTAGGTAACAAAACTAAAATAAAATTTCTGGAATACAAATTAAAAATTGTCAATAAAAATAATAAAAAGATAGAATTTTGAGAAAATGTAATAGAATAGACAATTTCTTAATTTTAATTTTCTAATGAAATAAAATTCAAAAGTTTTCATCAAAATATTAAACATTTAAATAAGAACTAATTTTCTTGAAAATTAAATGAATTACCTTTATATTTATTTTTTGATTTCATATTGAGTAAAATACAAAAGATATTAATGATATCAAATATCACAAAAGAGGAATTTCATAATTCAAACAAAAATTTAAAAGATGCAAATGAAAATTTATAAATATTAACAGAACAAATAATGATTAGTTTCACTATCATCAAATTATATTTGGCTATTAATTTACATTTTAATTTTTTAGGCTCTAAAAAATAAATAAATAAAAAAAAAAACCCACCAAATTTTGGTACTTTTAGCTGATAATTTGGGGTAAATGACTTGTGATTGAAAAGTTTTTTAGTTAAATTCCTAAGAAAGAATACATTATTTATAAAACATATGCTATATAAAATCTAATTTTATTTAGAACAACAGAAAAAACAAATAGTAATACAAATATAAATTGAAAATTTTTTAAATTTCATAAATTGAAACATAATTTAGCTGCGGTTTAAAACACACCTGATGATTGTGAGTAACTATACAAGGACAAAATAAAAAAAAGATGTAAATAAAGTAAAAATTTCAATATTGAATTTACTGTAGATATATTTAATACAAAAACATTGACTTAATTATACTCTCAAAAAGTTAACTCTCTCTTATAAATTCTATTTTTAATCTATTTAAGAAAATGCGATGAGACAATTAGATGACACATAAGAATTATTTGCTATATTTAGGGAACAAATTTTGAAAAGCCAAACTAGCATATTGTCTTCAATTTAGGTAATTACAAAAGTTAACAGCTAAATTTAGAATTCTGGAGATGTATTCAATGATTTTATGGGAAAATTTAATATTTTTTATTATGACTCAAGTTATAATTCCCAAATGAGCATTCAGCTAAGCACTTCTCCACTTGGGCGATAAAATATTGCTAAACACAAGAACATTATTCTTATTTAAGAATAATATTTGTAAATACTAAAGTAGTTAAAATGGGGAGGGAGGGGAAGTAAGATTAATTTTACACTAAAAAAAGCAAGGAAAGTAAAAAAAAAAAAAAAAAAAAAAAAAAAAAAAAAAAAAAAAAAAAAAAATAAAAAAAAAAAAAAAAAAAAAAAAAAAAAAAAAAAAAAAAAAAAAAAATCAAAAAGCAAGAAATAAACATTTAAAAAAAAAAAAAAAACATTAGAATAAATGATATAATACCTTAACACACAGAAAGTAAATTATTTCACTACTTCTTAACCTTCATTTTAATACACACACACACATATATATATATATATACATATAAATGAAATGATTTTCAATGGAATCATGAAACTTAGAAATCAAAGCAAATTAGCTTTAACAAATAATTAACAGATGTAGTACAGAACTGTATAAATTGATTTGAAATTTGTAGTACTTCATGAATTAATTTTAATAATAAAACAAAATTCAAAACAAAATATTAGCTTTAATAACATCAATTATTACAAAGTACTTGAAAAACATAATATATGTATATCAAATACATAATTTTAGAATGATTAAATGTACAAGTTAGAACTTATTGAATGCTGCTTAACATAATTTAACAGCTTAGATTTTGCATGCTCAGTTATGTATTTCTGTATAGAATCTATAACATTAAGTTTTTCAAAAGCCATCACATTTATAGAATCTAATACATCAGTTTCGATAAAATTAACAATACAAAGGGCAGGTTTTTTCTTAATCGCAAATTTAGTTAGTACTGCTCCTGGAAAATTGGACACAAAATTAGGAGGTTGTAAACGAGGTATGTTGAAATTAGAAGAAAGAGTAAATTCTGGAGTTGCTAAATACATTAACAAAGGAATTTCATTGAACATTTCTCTATCGCCTTTATAAGTTGCTAAGTGGGATGAAGTTAGAACAAGAGTATTGTCACACAGAACATACTTTAGAATGATGTCTAATAATTCTACATTCATTTCTGGAGGAACTTCCGATGAAATTTCACATACAACAGTATCTTGTTCAACAATATACAAAGCAGCAGCTTTTAGATTTTTATTTAAATCAAAATTTAGATCTATGTTTAAATTATTGATTTCTTCATCAGTGCAAGAACATGATACATTTAGTAAACTTTGGGAATCATCAGAAAGCAAGTAACATTTTGAAAATGCAATGGCAAGTTTACCAACACAAAATATCATTAATTTACATTTGAAATCATTAGTATACGATTCTGTAGTCACAACTGCGAGATCATATCTTTTGTGAGGTCCACAAAAGTCTTCATCAACATCCAAAGCACGGGATGTTAAATCTTTGACTTCTCCAAAAAATGTAGCCATTTTATTTGCAGAAAATAATTTTAAAAGGGATGAAAACTATTGCAAAAACTAATTAATTCAATTAAACTATTATATAATAAAGATTATTTGATGACGATACCCAAAGGCTGAACAAATCGGTTTAACAAAACATTTTAAGCAATTTGAAATTGAAAATAAACAGTCATTCCCTAATTTAATTAAATACACGGTTACAGTGTTCATATAGTTCACATACCAGTTTCAGTGCTACCGTTAATTTTTTTTTTTTATTTGGATATCTATATTTTTAACTTCGGAAATAACATTGAGGAAGCTTTTCATAACATCTAAAATGCCATTCCTGGATTTTAGGCTTTCTTTTCATTTTTTATACATTTGCATTTCATCAGAAGGAAAGGCGGTTTGTCTTGTTGATTGCCTGTAATTTTGAAACACAATTTGTCCTGATTTTCCAAATAATTTAAAATTGTCGTATTGTGAGATGATGTTTATCAAACTAGGAAGACTCAATCATCAGATATTTATTATAAAATCAGATTAACTATTATCACAATCATATCTTAATTTATATCGGAATGCATTTGTCAAACAAGTGTAATTGGATTCTATTTTACATGGCAAAATGAACTCCATTTTCAATTTTTTTTCTGGAATAAAATGCAATATTTGTTCTATAAAATGGTTTAGTAACATAAAAATATTTTAATATTGCAATATTTTATAAAATCATGGACCAATTTTTAGATTCTAAGATTATTGAAGCATTTTGTACTACTTATGGTTTTGTTTGATTTTTCATGAAATGGTATTTTTGAACTATTGCTTAGCTTTTAATCAGAAAAAGTGTATCATCATCTTTCATGTTTCTTTTTGGGATTAATAGAAGAAACTGTACCTACATTGGAAAAAACTTTGTTGAACTTCTATATGAACTCTCAAATACAAAGTAATTAGAAATGTCAAGATTTCTTTTTCGAAATTTATTGAGATTCTATTTTTGATTTTCCTATCCACTTAATTTTTGGAAAATTAGAAAAAACTTATAAAAATATGGTGTACAAATTATATTTCTTATACAACAGAATTTATAACTATTTTTTGCACCATAAGCAAGGATTTCATAGCAACTCATTGAAGTTTCGTTTTTAACGGCTGAAATAATTTGCAGATTTATTTAATTGAAAATATGTCTGCTTTTTTACTTGCAAAAATAGTTCATATGCAAGAAAAAAAAATAAATAAATAAAAAAAAAAGATTATTGGTTGATTAGTAAGGATATTTTGGCTTATCTTCTAAATAACAATATTCAGCTATAGTGTGCTTTTCACTTATAATTTAAATTTTTAGAAGTTGAAATAATTTCAGGAGTTATTTTAAGTCAATAACTAAATATGTGACTTAGTTTTAGCTGAGGTACGGGAGTCATGGTATTTTTAACTGACAAAGAAACTAATTAATGCTAAAAGGAAAAAGTAGGAAATGTATAAAAATTGTTTATTAAAATATATCATAGTTAATTGGTAAATACGATGAAATTTTATACATCAATTAGACTTAAGAATGAACTTTTAGCAACAAAAATTGTCTTAAAATTAAATTAAATAAAGAAATGAAAATAAGAAAAATGGACAGTTTTAGGAATATAAATATTTGAAGAATTATATAGATTTAGAAAAAATAGGTAGAATTATTGAAAAAGTATAGATTTTCATAAGAAAATATCATTCTTACAGTTTTACAATTAGGATATGTGAATGAAATAATCAATAAAATGTATTTTCCTTTTATTTATTTTTAATTATATTTAATAAAATATATTTATTAAAAGTACCATATTAGTTAATTAAAGTAAAAAAATAATGTTTACGAAAAATTATTTTAAAATTACAAAAGTTTTTTTTAAATTTTAATTATGCTTTTTCTTTCTAAATTTAAATAATAATTATTTTACACTGTTACTGTACAACAAGTAATACGTAAAAAAACAATTTTTTTAAAGTCAAATCTTTCCTTGGTCAACAAAGAATAATTTTATTTTAGCTATTATTTATTAAATTTCTCATTTGTCATTTGTGAAACACAGATCGATATCGATAACCTATTCGATTTATTTAGTTTATCGCATCGATTATTCTTATGTTTCGATGAAATTTGATCCGAAAACATGATTCTAAGCCGACGCTCTACCAGCTTTGCCCCTGCAAGGCAAAGTTTTTTTTATACTATATTGTAAAAGGTTCTTTAAATAATTTTCATTCATTTTTTTAAACTAGATAAAATTCTCTTTCTTTTTGACATACACACTTTACATCCCTCTCATTAATTTATTTTCTAACCACGTTAAATTTTCAAAGAAAGTAATTAACTCAATTTCAAGATAATATATATAAATTAATTTTAGAATGTAAGAAATGTAAAAATGGAATAGCAACTGTTGATGCCAACAGATGGCACCACTACAAAATAATGTATTTTTACTTCCCATAAAATTAAAATTAATGAATTAATATTTGGAAAAACTGTATTAATATCAAGTGTAAATCACTAAAATTTAAAAAAAGTGTACTTGATTTTAGGTGGATGAATTATAAGTACTTAAAAATTTGGACAGTATATATATATATATATATATATATATATATATATATATATATATATATATATATATATATAATGTTAATTTCTTTACATAATTTTACTTTTTATTTTTCTGAATCCAAATATGTATAACACTTACAAATTTAAAATTATTATTTAAAATAAAAAAAATAAAATGTAAGCGAATGATAGTTTTATTAATTGTATATGGGAAAGAATTCCAAAAAATACTTTTGTTGGATCTAAAAATTTAAAAATTCGGAGTTATGGATGATGTGGTATGTTTTCAAAGATGGCATATTTAGTTAAAGTTATGTTGTGAAGAAAATGGGAATCCTGCCTGGCCTCAATATGTGTGATCCACTTCCAAAAATGGACAGATACAAAATGAAGCAGAATTACTCATGCAGAATATTAGCAGGAAAGTCCAAGCATTAAAAAGAAAGTGTGATACATTAGTTAATCATTTATTCTTTTCTCTAAAAAAACTTTTGTATTTATTAGATTCAAACGGGCTCGGTATAGCCGGTTAACGCACAAAAACATCTGTCCGAGTTAACTCGAAGTGAGTCGCACATTATGCTACCAGGCAGCATTTCCGTTTCCTTAAATAATAAAATAATACTAAAAGTATTTGAAAAATAATTTCTTGTCGAGTGTTAAAAATTTCAACAAAGACAAGTAAAATTTTCTGAGCAGTACATTTGTAAAGTAAACTGCATATTAATGTTGGTTTCTTCGACTCACATAGGCTGATGGACATCCTCACTGCAAATCAATCATCAAGATGACTCTACACTATAGTGGTTAGGGAAAAAGCGGGCATAAGTTCAATTATGAATTAGAGGCTTTTGTTTTCTTGACAATTGCTATGGGGGAATGGACTAGGTTTCCAGTGAAAGCACAAACTATGTTGCCTCCGTAGGCAAATTTTAAGCAAGATTCTTCATAGAACCTCAGACGGTTATATATATATATATATATATATAATAGTAGGAATATAGTAAAGAGATAAAATAACAAAACAATGTATTCATCATAAAACAAATTTTCTAAGTTTTTTGTTCACCTAATCTATACAGCGCAAACTTATACTCAATTTTTTGTCCATAAAAGTCCGACTCAAGAAAACATTAAACAATATCCACATAAATTTTACAACTGTTACATCGAAATCTCTGATTTAAAAAAAAAAAAAAAAAAAAAAAAAAAAAAAAAAAAAAAAAGCTTTTTTTTTAATCACAGATTTTTATGAAACTTTTTATAGGTTTTAAAATACATTTCTTGCTTTTTCCAAGAATAAAGTCTTCAAAAAATGAAAGGTCATTTCATTTCTAAAATTTTGAAAGAAATTTATTTTATGACTTTACGAAATACTTTTATTTTAAATATCATTTCAACGCTTTTATATCTTCATTTTATAAGTCAAAGTCATTCTACCTTTTGCTTTTTTCGAAGACCAATGGACTTTCAGTTTATGGCATTCTAATATTTTTACCTAAAAATTGTGAATGAAACCGAAATATATTAAGTAGATTCATAAAGGAGAATTTTGTTAAACTATGTTTTTATCAACCAAGACTCAGTTGTACGAATAGAACGCTTTTATACATAATAAAATCGAAATAAAATTGAATGCATCTTGATGAATTCAATAATAGATTTACTACTATGAACTAAAGCATATATTAGTTTGGGGAAAAAGAAATCCATTATTTTTACGTGTACTTTATGTAACTTCTTTTGGATTCACTTTGTAAAAAGGTTTAAAACAGCTTTCAAGTAGATTTTTAGGTCTTGCGCGTTACGACTGCTGACATGCGGTTAACTTCGATCATTTTTGATATTTTATAGACATTTTCGA